>MU225495.1:2693842-2704393 GCA_018584345.1 Thuja plicata | reverse complement strand
GTCATCAGTTGTGTTACGAATGCAAAAACAATTTTGGGTGATTCTTTAATTTAGGTAAAGCATACAACTACAGAGCCAGACATAGCTAAACTCAAAGACCGCCTGAATGTATTCTGCAATTAGTCGTTGGGAAAGCATTGGATCATTGCAATTAGTCCTTGCCGTTGCCGTTACCTTCCCCCTTCAGCCCAGTCTCCCGCCCGTAATTTTGGCCATTGCCGATACTTTTCTGTCCCATCATTTTAATTCTGCATTTTTCGTTGAAATAAACAGCCAAGTCTTATCACCGTACCATTTCAGCCAATTCTATCCACTCGATATTTTTGGTATTTCCTCGTCTCCACTCGTTCCATCGCCTTTGGGCTACCGTGGCGCGGTAATAGCTAGGAAGTGGTAAAATGCCCAAAACTTTTCTTTTTTTTACTTTTATGCACGTTTTGGTCGAAATTTCGACCAACACGGGCATAAAAGTAAAAAAAAGAAAAGTTAACTTTTATATTGCGACCAAAACAAACAATTTTGCTAGTTGGTCGAGAACTTTGGTCGAAATTTGTGGTCAAATCTATTAGTGCGGGTTTTCACCAAGGTAACCTTTTATATTTTTTGATTTTTTTGAATTTTCTGGATATTAGATATTTTCCCTTGACCTTGGGGCCTTAGGCGTAGAACCTTTTGAGGTGCATGTTGTTGATATGACCAGGGAGATGATCTACTTCTTGAGTTTCCAGTTGATATGCCTTACTGTTGCATGATGTTATGATGATGTAGGGCCCTAGCCAATTAGGCTCAAACTAACCTGGGTTAACCCTTTCTACTTGGTACTTTTGATTCTCAATAAGGACAAGATCTCCTACCTCAAAGGTTTATGGTTTGACCTTCTTGTGATAGTTTATTTTAAGGCAATTTTGATAGCCTTGTAAGTGGTTGAGTGCATTCTATGCTCTCTCATCCAACAGTTCCAGTTCATTGAGTCTAGCTACTCTGTAGTCTTCATCTAAAATGATGTTCTTCAGTGAGATTCTAAGGGAGGGGATTTCAACTTCAAGGGGTAGGAACACCTCTGATCGATATAATAGTGATCATGGAGTTTCTCCTATAGGTGTTCTCACACTAGTTCTGTATGCCCACAATGCGGATCTGAGCTGCAAATGCCAGTCTCGCCCAGATTCATTGAGCATTTTCTTTAAGATCTTCAGGACAATTTTGTTAGTGGCTTCATCTTGACCATTCCCTTGGGGATAGTAGAACGAAGAGAAACCTTTCTTTATCTGGAACTTGTCATAGAGATCTTCAACATCTTTATTTTGAAAAGGTGTATCGTGATCTGTGAGTATGGTTTGAGGGATTCCATATCGACAAATGATGTTGTTTAGTATGAACATGGATATTTTCTTACTCGTGATGTATGTGAGAGGAATTGCTTCCACCCATTTGATAAAGTACTTCATTGTTGCAATGATGTACTTATGACCATTACTTTTTTTGTTGGTATAATATTACCCACTAAGTCAAATCCCCATTTATAAAATGGCCATGGTGAAGTGATGGGGTTGAGCTCTTGAGCTAGAGCATGGAAAATATCTTCATGAATCTGACATTTTCGGCACCTTTGAACATATTTGTTAGCATATGTCTCTGTTGTGGGCCAGTAATATCACATTCTAATGATCTTCTTTGCCAAACTATTGCCACCTGTGTGGGCCTCACAAATTCCCTCATGTACCTCATACAAGGCTCTCTGGGATTCTATGGAAGTTAGACATTGATGTAAAACTATTTCATATAGAATTCTTCTATATAGAGTACTAGAGATAAGGGTGTACCTAGAGGCTTGGCGGATGAGGGACTTCTTTTGGTTCCTAGATAGGTTGGGTGGTAGGGTATTGTTTTGGCAGTAATTATATACATCATGGTACCATGGGGACTCAGGACCAACAAGGACACACACTAACTCTATGATTGGAGCTTGATATGTCGGTATCATTAGTTTCTCTACCAAAAATTAGAATCTAGTTTCGTTATTCGGCATGTCGATCAAGGATGCTATAGTATCCATCGCATCCACTGCATTGTTTTGAAATCTTCAAACCTGCTTGAATACATTGAAATAAAAATAAGATCGTAGCTTGTCCATCGAATCTCTATATGGGATCAATTTCTTGTCTTTTGTGATGTAGTCATTGTTTACTTGGCTGATGACCAGTTGGGAATCACCATCGACTCTTAGGTTCTTTATCCTCCATTGTATAGTTGTCTTCAATCTAATGACCAAAGATTCATACTTAGCTATATTATTTGTGCATGGAAAGTTGAGTCGGAAAGAATTAGGAATTGCATCATTATTTAGAGTAATGAGTACTATCCCTAATCCTGCACCATGGTTTGTATATGACCCATCAAGGAATAGTTTCCAAACCTCTATTGTCAGTTGTAATACATGAGAATGAATTCATTTGGAAATTCGGGCGCTATAAGATGATGATCTTGTATTGGTGCCTCTGCTAGTTGGTCCGCAATTACTTGCCCTTTGATAACCTTTCAATCCATGTACTCTATGTAAAATTCACTTAATACCATGACCCATTTGGTGAGTCATCCTGTTAGTGCTTCTTTACTCAACAAGTACTTCAATGGATCAATGTGTGCTATTAGCTTTGTTTGGTGGCTCAACATGTAATGTCTTAAATTTTGAGAAGTAAAGACAACCGTGAGACATGACTTTTCAATTGTTGAATAATTTAGCTTGTAGCCCACCAATGTTCTGTTGAAGTAGTAAATGGCTCTTTCCTTGCCTTGGTCATCGTGTTGTGCCAAGAGAATACCTAGTGCTGACTTTGTTGCTGAGATATATAAGATGAGTGGCCTGCCTTGAATGGGTGACACCAATATAGAGGACTTCAATAGATAGTCCTTGAAGGTTTGAAACACTTTCTCACATTGTTTTGTCCATATAAAGATCACATATTTATGTAGTAGGTGTTGGAATGGGTGACACTTGTCTGCTAGTTGTGTGATGAATTGCCTGATAGATTGCAACTTGCCTTGTAGACCTCGTAGTTGCCTCAAAATTGTTGGTGGGGGCATGTAAAGGATGGCCTTGACCTTTTCTAGGTCCACTTTGATTCCTCTATGTGATACAATGAATCCAAGGAGCTTTCCAGTAGTAACTCCGAATGCACACTTCTTTGGATTAAGTCTGACCTTGTACTCCTGCATTTGATCAAATATCAAACCCAAAACTTGTAAGTGATTTCCTTGAGCATTAATTTGGCTAGTATGTCTTTGACATAGTCTTCCATTGTTTTATGAATTAGATTGTGAAAGATCATGGTCATTTCCCTTTGACAAGTTGCACCTGCATTTTTTAGGCCAAAAGGCATCATGTTCTAGCAGTAAGTTCTCCAGGTGCATGTGAATGTTGTCTTGTGCTAGTCCTTTGGTGCAATCCCGATTTGGTTATATCTAGAGCAGCCATCCATAAGTGATAACATATGGTGCCCTATTGTTAGGTCAACTATCATGTCAATGTTTGGTAGAGAAAAGTCATCCTTGGGACAAGCCTTGTTCAAATCTCTAAAATTTGTCCATACATGAATCTGAAGATTGTGTTTGGTTACTGGCACTAGATTAGATATCCAATCCACATATGGAATTGGTCTTATTAATCTTGCATGTAGGATTTTCTTCAAATATTCTTTGACAAGTAAAGTGATGTGTGGATGCATCTTTCTCAATCTTTGTTTAACATATTTTGCAATTGGTTATAATGGTAGATGATGTATCACTAGCTCCGGGTCCAAACCTGGCATGTCTGTGTAAGACCATGCGAAGTTGATTTTTCTTTCCTTGAAGAAACTAATGAACCATTCTCTTTCCTTTGGTGTAAGAGATTTAGCCAAATAGATATGTTTAGGGTCCTTTTCATCCCCTATATTGACTTCCTCTATTTCTTTTGTTAGTAACGTTGACTTTTATTCTTTTAAGGGGAGGAGTTCCAACTTTCCATCCTCTAGCACCTTAGAGAGTTTTCACCAAAAGATACATCCTTTATTTATTTTTATCATTTTTAAGGTCAGAAAGCACCTTTTAGTTTTCACTTACTAACTATTCTTTTTTGCCTTTCTTTTGATTTTGCGACTGGAAAGAGGAGCCTCCTCCCCAAAGTATGTCAATTTGTCTAGGTTAAAAGAGAAGCCTACTTTGTGGTCTCCTAATGGTATGCCTGCTCAGACTCCCATGAAGTCTATGATGGCTTCATCATTCTCAAAAATATCTATGTTAGGTTGTGCTTGTTGGTCCCATTCTATCAGTTTGAGGTAGACTAGACAAAGGTCTTTGTGGGGGGGGGGGGGGGGNGGGTGACTCTGCTTGGGTGAACGGGACCGCCGTGATAGTTCTAAAAAATTAGGAATGGGACATGGATGCACCACCTAAGGAATTGACATTGATATGTTTATCAATACACAGTTGGTCTTCTATGGTCATTTGAAAAAAAAATTCTTCAAGGTGTATAGTACTGAAGAACCGAGGGGAATAGTCTAGGATGGTTGAATTATAATTACGGAGGGATAACCACTTGTACTCATGGGAATTGGTCATGATAGAATGATCGTTAGATGTCTCACCTTCCACATTGTCCTGGATAGTTTGATTAACATTCAATTGGGAATAAGAGGGTTCCACTTCCGATGGCAATAACCGCTGGAGTATACTGTTGATTAGGGCATGTTTTGGATTTTGCCTCCAGTTTAATTCTGCAATTTGTTTTTGGTCTATGGGTATATCTCGGATGGTTTTAATAGTTATTTTTTTCCCATATCATAACCCTCTTTTGTTTCTTTGGTTTGGCGGTAAAGAAAGTTCCATTAAGCCTTGGTGTCTTGCCCCCAGACTAGTCTTACCATCGTATCCAAATTTTTGGAGCATAGTGAAACCAACTCCATATTATGACAGAGGTATCTATGCTTAAGGTTTCTCTTGAGAGTCTTTATAGAACCAAGTTTTGATGTCTGGATCGAAGGGGTTTTCTTCCGCTATGTCCCCCCATTTGAAAAATGTGGTTGGTGGACATTTGAATAGAACTGATTTCGTATTTTCATGTGTTTCCACCGATTGGGGCATGCCATATGATCTGGGATTTTGAGGCATGTTAGTGATGGTAAAAGCTTCCTTATAGCTATACTCTCCACACCCTTTGTCCTTGACTAATATATTCCTTGGCTTTCTTTGTATTTCTTTTGGAATAGAATTAGAGGTAGAAGGAATGATTGCTTCTTGATTTGAAGGCACTTGATTATCTATACTGCTTCTTATAGTGTTGTAGTATTGGAATGGGTTTGGATCTCTTTCAATGATTATCTTTGCCCCTTGGTATGGGAGCTTGATGCACTAGTGATAAGTTGAAGGGATAACTCGCATCTCATGTATCCATGACCTTCCAAGTAACATGTTATATCCCAAATCAAGGTCGAGGATTTAAAATGGGGTGTTCTTTATGAATGGGCCTATCCTGACTGGTAGCATGAGGATACCTTTTGATGATCTTTCCTCCTTGTCATATGCCCTAATATTTATCCTCCTGGTGACATCAATGCTAGATTCAGAATAGCCCAAGGTTTTAATCACTTTCTGAGTACATATGTTTAACCAGACCCCGCCATCAATGAGGACTCTTCAAATTGTATGTTTATGAACTTGGAAAAATAGATGCAGGGGATCATTATGTAGAGGCTTGTAAGACAACATGTCATGGCCTGTAAATGTAGTGTTCTTGTTGGAAGTGATATAATTTACCATGGTTTGGAAATTCTCTAGAGTTATGTCCCATGGGATAGTTGCATTTGGAAGGGCTTAATCCTGAGCTTTCTTATGCTGCGAGGATATGTGTAATAGGTTGAACATGGAGATCTAGGTAGGTGTGCACTTTAGCTGATCAACTAGACTCATTTTTGGATTGGATTTTGTTGTAAGATTAGATGGTGTAGTTGAAGTGGAAGGAATTCCTTGTAAAACAACCTTAGAACATTGTGTTGTGACAACACATTTGGCATTGGGATCTCTGATAGTAATCGTAGAAACTCAACTATCTAAAGGATTAATGTAATTGATGGTGCTATAAAAGTTGGTATAAGTATAGTTCACTTTCTTAGACTATCCACCAGATGCAGAGGCTTTAGCTTTGTTATTATCATGAAATGTATCACTGAGGATTGTGTGATCGGTTCTACCCTTGGATTGGGTATTTATGACATTGATAATCCCTTGGTCGATTAGATCTTGTATGAAATTTTTCAATCGAGAGCAGTTGGGTGTCTTGTGTCCTTTTACCCGATGATATTAAAAAAAGTCATTATAATTCCATGAATCAAATTTTTCAAAGCTGACTCTATCAACTCTCCTAATGGTGTGTAGTCGTGTTTAGGAAATGGAAACCTTTGTGGGCGTTGTGCATTGGGTTGGTCATTGGACACATCTACTTCTTGAATGGTGGGTGTGTGAATTTGATTATTTTCATACTGAGTGTGCACCATGGGTTTTAGATTTTTCATGGGTGCTCCTTGTAGTGAAACCTTGGGTTGAGCATAGTTGACTATTTTGACGTCAATGACACCATCATTGGTGACATTCTTGTTTTTATTCCACCATTTGGCCTTATTTTTTGCATTCTTGTTCATGTTCATTTGGGTAGGGTCTGCAAAGATTCCTCTCTTGACCAATTTTTGCTCAAATCAAACTCCTTGTTTGATGAGTTGCTTGAAATTTAGAGCGAGCTACAATTCTATTGTGAATGACATATTTGGGATTAGTTTGTCAATGAACATGACTATTAGGTCTTGTTCGGGCACATCATACATTATTCTATTAGTAGTGTTCCTCCATCTTTGTAAGAATTTGTAAAGGTTCGAAAAGGGGTAAGGATAATATAATGTAATAAGGTAAGGGGGTTGATTTATTAATTGTTATTTGTGTTGATTTCCTTAACCCTACTTTACACTTAATTGAATTGTATTGATTGTGTATTGCAAGTGTGATTAGAGAGAAGATAAGATGCTCTTTTTCTATCCTCAAATGCACAAATGGAAGATCCAAGTTGATCAACCCAAAGGAAGGGCTAATGAAAAAATGAATCAACTATTTGGAAAAGAGAATAACAAGAAGGATATCTGAAATTATATTAATTATATGTATAGATATGATATATGATAGTAATTGAAGAAATAGGAGAAATTTACTAACCTTAAAGAATTGCAGATCAAAGAATGCTATTTTCTGAGGTCTATAGACTATTTCTAAAAAAAGTTGATACATGATCCCTAACCGGAATGTAAAGATGAACAAAACCCAAAAATATTTTCCTGATCTGATGTCATCTTATGAAAAAGGTCAACCTTGACCCAAAAATGTCAACCCTGACCCAGTAATGTCAATCCTGACCTGTACAGGTCCGACAGAGAATCCGTTTGCATCGTCCGAAAGAAAGCCAAAAAGGGTATCCAGATCTGTGTCCAAATCCACAGTCCCAAACTTGTACCTGCAAGAAAAAGAGGATTGTTTTTTGTAGGGGAGGGGTTTTCCTTAGTCAAACCCCAATTTTGGAATTAACCTTGAAGTATAATTGAAATTGCATAAAGATAAACAAAGTAAATGCTCAAATTCACCTTGCTTGTAAAAGTCCTTGTGGCGGATTTGAATCTGTGGATCCAAAAGTATGCTTCAAAATGTGGAATGTAGAAAGGTATGATGTCTTCAATCTCTTTCTTTTAAATCTCCAACACCAAGTCTTGAATAGGTTCTTGAATTTGGAATAGGCTTGGAAGAAGGTGGATGGAGAGATCACCAAAAGGGCACTATGTAGCTTGAATCCTTCAATGGCCTCCAATGGATCTCCTTCATGAAAATGGATGCTTGAGAATGGATGAATGCTTGCTTCAAATATTTCTCCTTATCTTGCTTGAACTTCACTTGATAATGCTTGATCTCAATTAGGAATGCTTGATGCTTGATTAGAAGACTTAGTTCGCTTGATGATGGTTATCATTTTTTAGAGAAAATGAGAGGAGAAGGCTCCCTTTTATATGAAACTAGGGTGCAATCTTCTAAGGAGGCCGACATAGGATAATTAAATTCCCATTAAAGCATTTACCCCTAAGAGAGGACCGATATTAAATATAATTTAGGAATCGACACTTCGGAACCCGAAACAACCGACCCGAAAGCAGGAAAACACTTTTTGCAAAGACCAACATCTGGAAACTATGAGACCCCGAGATTTGTACCCTGGGTCAAGGTCGAGGTCAACCTTGACCTAGGTCAGGGTTGAGGTTGACCTTGACCTAGGTCAAGGTTGAGGTTGACCTAGACCTAAAAGGTTGACCCTGACCTTGAAGCCCAGAATCACCAGTCTGCAGTCCAGAATGCAGAAATCAGGCTAAAAAGGAGTGGAAAGAAGGACAAAATAGGGGGGAAGCAATGTCAAGATCAGGAACCCATTCAAGGAACTTTTCATGACCCCAAACCACTTACTCAAAAGGCTAAACAAGTCTACCATGGAAGTGCTTCCATTTTTTGACTATACATTTAGCCCCCACTTTAGCAAGAGTATGAGCTCAACACAAACTCTTGGTAAAGGAGAACATAAAGAACAGACAATCTTATTGGAACCAAAAGGGATGAAGAAACCCTCAAGCCCCTAAGGGACCTGAGTCTTTATCCACCCTAAGATCATAATAAGAGAGACATCACTTAGTTAAGGAGAGAGAGAAAGGGTGTGATTATCTTTCCCAATGAGAACTTATGTCTCATTGTGAACCACACAAAAAGCGTAAATGGAAAGATGGAGTTGAACTACCTAGTGAATGTGGCTACTCACTAGTCAACCCATCAGGGAGATCTATTCTTAAATGGATCAAAACATTGTAAATTGAAAACTGGTGGGATCAAGAGATCTGTGTAAATTTAAATTGTAGGGATCAAGAGATCCTAAAAAAGTAAAAATGACCATGCTTTAAGGATTAGTTTCTTTTAATCCATAAAGGGAAAAGTTTTAAATCTTTGAAAACTATTTTGAATGTGCGTGTGTGAAAAAAGTGAGTAGAGTGTATGACCCCACGTTAAATTCATTGCTAACACTTTAACAGGAGCAATGGTTTTAACGGAAACATCAACAACTCTACGAATTATGTTTCCAATGCGAGATGCCCCCAAAGGAAGACAAATCAAGGGAAATAAAATATAAACATACATAAGAACACAAGAGGGATCTACCTAATGTGGGGTCAGCATGATCATAAGATAACATGTACATAGAAATATAATATTATTGCAAATTAATTGACATCATTCTCCAAAGAAAGTAGAACTACAATCACAAAGGAGGAAAGAAACTTAAGAATTACAAAGAGGAATCTTTTCAGACCGCAACATGGAGACCAAAAAGAATTAGTGCTACCATGTCACAGATCCAAGTAGATTGTATAAGGAAAAGAGTTACAAACAATAGCACAAGTACAACATAACATGAAACAACATATAGAAGAATGAAGATACACATAGAAGAATTGAACAACAGATTTGATTCCTTTATCACCTTGCACCAACATAGTAACAAGGGTCATATAAAAGAATCTAACAAACATTTAGAAAAACACATTACGGGGGAAGCACAATACAACATATAAACACAAAAAAGGCTACCATAAAGGATGAGCTGATCAAGCATGTTGCCGACCCTCCCCATCTTGGTTTATGTTATTTAGGGTAGGTGGGAAAATCACAAGAGGGACTATATCCAATATAGTAGGAATGATAGCCAGTTCCAAACAAGGATCCTCTTGAGAATCACAATGCTCATTACTAGGTGTAATTGTTAATTGAGTTGAAAGCATATGAGGTAAATCATTATGAAGATCAATGGTCTCATATTCATCACTAATATCAATAGGATCATCAAGAGTGTCCTCCTCATCAAGGTTGATTGAAATGGGATCCAAGATGCGAATAGCATCATCATACTCATTCGTCTTAACATCATGAATATTAACATCCAATGCATTAGGCATAGGTTGATCGAAGGTAGGTAATGAGTTTCAAATCATAGAAGCACGGGCTCTAGCATTAGCTCTATGCTTCTTACGACGTTCATTAGTAGATTTGTTACATTTAGCTTTGTTTGGCACATGTTGAGAACTAGGAGGAATGAAAACAGGTTCCTTCACAGGTTCTATAGGAGGATTCTCAATAGGTTGTAATGGAAGAGTAGAAGTTTGATCAATTTTATTAGCAGAAATGAATAAAGGAGGTATTGCAGGAGTAGGCAAAAGACCACGGTTGGAATCAATCTGAGGCATACTTAACTCAACAATTTTGTGATGTTTGTAAGCTTGATAGGAGCGAAAGAGATGATTAGGGCGAGAAGGACATGAATTAGGTAAAGAAGGCCAAAGGAAATTGAGAGTAGCACAATCTCTAGGCCTAGAAGGTTGAAACAAACTATGATTAATCATTTTTACTTCTCCATTATGAATGAACTTAAGACATTTATGAACGGGAGAA
>MU225495.1:2675037-2690029 GCA_018584345.1 Thuja plicata | reverse complement strand
AGAGGACCTATATTACATATAATTTAGGAATCAACCCTTTGGAACCCGAAACAGCCAACCCGGAAGCGGGAAAACACTTTTTGCAAAGACCGACATCCGAAAACTGTGAGACCCCAAGATTTGAACCCTGGGTCAAGGTCAAGGTCAACCTTGACCTAGGTCAGGGTTGAGGTTGACCTTGACCTAGGTTAGGGTTGAGGTTGACCTAGACCTAAAAGGTCAACCCTGACTTTGAAGCCCAGGATCACCAGTCTGCAATCCAGAATGCAGAAATCAGGCTAAAAAGGAGTGGAAAGAAGGACAGAATAGGGGGGAAGCCATGTCAAGATTAGGAACCCATTCAAGGTGCTTGTAATGACCCCAAACCACTTACTCAGAAGGATAAACAAGTCTACCATGGAAGTGCTTCCATTTTCTGACTATACAGAATTTAACAAAGGATTTGCCATATTTTTGCTTAATGTAGCCGAGGTCCTTGATTTTGACCTTGGGTTTGATGTTATGATTGAAGTGAGCAATAAAATTTTTGACTGATTCTTCCCAAGACTAAATTCCATGGGGTAGGTGTGAGAACCATTCCATTATTGGTCTGGCTAGACTTTGTGGAAATAGTCGCATTAGGTAAGTTTCATCATATGCAACCTCAATACATCTAGGAAATAACTCTCTGATATGCTCTAAAGGGTTGGTATTGCCTCTGTATTTGTTAAATTTGGGTAATGAGAAGTGAGTGGGAAACAAAGACATGTACAATGAGTGATAAATTGTGTATGGGTATAAGTCCTCTACTGTGTAAGACTTGGTTTGCCCCTGATTTTCCTTGTCCATCATTTGTGTTTGTAGACTTTGCACTTGTATTAACATGTTTGTTGGAGATTGAGGAACATTCCTGGCCTTTGGTGGATTTTGACTGAATGTCAGACCCACAGAGATTGATCCATGTGGGAGTGATGTATTGATTCCAAAACTAGTAGGGATAGACTGCAGTGTCTGAGTAGTCACAAATGGGTTATTGCTCGTTTGTGTAATTGATGACACAACATGAGTGCTTGATGTAAAAGGACATGAGGCCAATGCTTGAGTTAAACTAGTGACTAGGAGTGCACTCAGTTGGGAGCCCATCATGTTTTGGGTGGATGATGTATTAGCTTGATTGGAGGTTTGAGTTGTGCTTTGTCATGCTAGTGGGTTCTCAAGCCATATTATTGACACATTAAATTCAGCGGGGATTTTGACTCCCTTTTTTATCAACATGGATAGAAATCTTTCAGGGTTTCTTTCTACATCAACATCAACTACTTGCATGGAATAGGAATATTTCTCTATGTCTTTGAGCTCTTCCTCTGTGACATCTTGAAATATGGTTGGTCTACAGGGATCATGAGGAATAAGATGCATATTCTCAATGTAAAGAGCAGGGTCAATGCTTCTGAATGGGTCATCTTCTCACTCTTTTTCCCATGGGGGAAATTGGTTAATATAGGATTCATCAGGTTGAGTTCTAGCCTTTAACCTAGTATAAGGTCCTCCATAGGGTGTGAGAGACATGGTGTTATCTAAGTTTTGAACTAAAATGAGTGATATAAATAAAACAAAAAAGCATAAACTCTTGAGGAGAGTCCAAGTTATGTTTGACAAGGGTAATTATAGGAACAAATTTTGACTCTCTTGATCTCAGAGATTGGTAATGTAATATATTGATTATGACTCTTGCCTTAGATGAGACAAATTCACTGATAAAGATTGATGAAGCTGAGATAATGGGATCAAGATAATCTAGTTTGAAATTTTGAACTATCAATGGTAAACAATAGTCAAACTATCAAAGAGGGATGATCTTAGATGTTTTGAGATTCACACAGATTTTTTGTTATTTCCTAGGATGTGTACACTGATCTTTCACATGAAATGGGGAATCTTTTCCAAGGTTTCAGACTGATAAAAATGCAGAGTGCTGACAAAGGAATCCAAATTTTTTGATAGAATAAATACACAGGTTGATAGGTCGAATGTGGCAAAATTCCACTGATTGCAGCAGAATGCAAGGTCAAATGCGATAAAATTTCAACAATTGCAGCAATAAAAGGATCAATTGAGGCAATAAAGGGCTCGATTGCGATAAAAATCCATCAATTTGTGGAAAAATTCCATCAATTGTGGAAAAGTACGATAGTCTTTGAAAATGATAGAAGTTGGGAATCTGTCTGATAAAAATGATCTCTCTAGAACAGTGATGTGATTCTGGAAAAAATTATGTTTGACACCCTAGACTTTGAACACGTTTGAATCATTTTGACAGTTTGAGATGTTGTTTTTGCATTTTGGAAACTGATCATACAAGTAAGCACAATAGACATAGTGTTTTGAAGATCCAAGAATGAAATGTGTATATTCTACAACTTTTACAAGTTGCAATATTTTCACATGGTCGAAACAAAGACATTTAGATTAATCTAGGTCAATTGGCTTCAAGATGCAATATTATAGGCCCAATGCTTTGGATGTTCATCAACTCACACAACAATCATCATGCTACTAGGACACAAGATCCACGATGTAGGTGCCCGTGTTTTTGTCATTGCCAGATATTGTTGATGTGCTAATGAAGATCTCTTTCATCAACACATTATCCTGGAATACATATGTTGGGAATATTAGGGGGAAATTTTAAAATCCCTTGCACTATAATAAGATACTAGTTTGGAGGTGAAATGGGTAGGGCTCTAATTAATGGGTTGTAGTAAGGTCCGTGGAGTCTATCTAATCGGTTTGTATGTGTGGAGTAAACCTAAGAGTCTAGTTGACCATGCTGGATACATAGGGATACTTCACCCAATCCAGGCTATCATCAAGACACCTCGCCCAAGCTTGGCTAGATATAAAATGGAGCTTTGGCTCATGTCTTGTTTATATACCGATCGGGAGGATTACTGGTTTAAGATCATCCTCCAAGGAAGAAGCGCTTTCCCCAAACAAACCTTTCTAAATAAGTATAAAGGTTGTTAATCTAACAGATTGTGAAATCACACCAAAGACTCAATACACAAGGTTAATCGATTAAGCACCAAAATTTCAAGTGTGAACTAAGCTATCATCCATACATGCACGCGAGTTCAATTTTAAGCCCAAAGTAGATGAAGATTGCTTGTCCAATTTTAATGCACCAAATTCAAAGATTTTTTTCCTTTGTTTAATTGTTAACCACCATGTCAATTTTAAGCACCAAATTGGAAAAGTGAGATTGTGATGTTTTGCATACACTTTTCTTTTTAAGCACCAAAAAGAGAAATGAGTTGATTTTAGGTTGCTTTTTTTAAAACTGTTTCCATGCCACAAGCTATCAAAGGGTGATTAGTACCGAAACCTTCTAACAATCAAAATGAATAATATTCAGCAACTCTGGGATTATTAAGACCGTTAAAGCTAATGGTAACCTTATACTTGGCTGCAAAACGCTTGACACAATCTAGATAATTGTTAAAAGATTCGCTTTGATCTAGATAACTGTTGCATGTGATAATTAGCGATTATTCTTAAGGATGCTCTTACTGATCTAGAACCCGGGGTGCTTCTGATTATCCTTTTGGCCATATGTCATTTGCTCATTCCTACACACAAATTGAGAAAAAGTTAGATCTGATTAATAAAATGATAAAATAGAGCAATTGCAAAATTATTTTGTCATATGCGAAATGATTCTGTCAGATGTGAAATTATGGTAGGAAATTATGGTAAACTGTCATTAATTGTGGTAATATTCTGTCAATTGCGGCAATCTGTTGGCGGTTGCAAAATTCTTCAGGCGATGGTGGAATAGATTGGTCAATTACAAAAAAATACCAAAAATAAAGACAGAAAACTATAGAACATGATTGTGAAACACACAGACTGATTGTGGTATTAAACCAGTTGATTACGACAAAGTTTCATCAATTGCAGAAAACTTTCGTCAATTGCAAAATTACAAAGTTTATCAAAAAAATAAAAGAAAATGAAACTGCGGTCATACGGCCGAGGCTAGGAAATTCTATTTGTTGTCTTCAAGCGATTATCAGGTTGTTCGATTCATGTCAGGTTCACCAAAATGTGGGGATCCAATCCTGCTCTAAGATCAAATTAATGAGGGGTTAGTAGCACTGATTTGCAATGGGGGAAAACAATCATAAATACTAAGAACAAATCCACGGATAATAAAATAACAAGAAAAGATAGAGGTAAATAAACGAATGCAAAACACAATGCTCGATGCTTCTATTGCTTGTCTCTACTCCTTTTGAAATGTTGTGTGTGTGGTGCTCAGTATTGATATCGGCAGCGTCTGTGACTTGGGAGTGTTGAGAAAATGATATTGATTATGATCACAAGAATGCTTTGATGCTTTGTACAAGAATCCTGTAGAGTAAGTGTGTACAAGAGCTTGAAATCCTAGATCCTTCAAATGGTTATGAAGGGTTGATTATATAGAATATGGAAAATGATTTGGATGGTTGAGATCGATCCCAGAGATTAGAGAATGAATGGTTGAGATCAAAAGGAACTGGAGAAGCAAATAGTAAACTCCACTTCTTCAACGAGGAGAGAAGAGGTGATGTTTTAGTTAACTAAGGAGCAACTAGTAAACTCCACCTCTTCAACTTGGAGAGAAGGGGCGATGGTTTCGTTTAACTGAGGAGCAACCAGTAAACTCCACCTCTTCAACTTGGAGAGAAGAGGGGATGTTTAGTTAGCTGAAAATTTGATCAAGAGTTATCTTTTTTGAACTTGAGAAAGGATTTATTTGAATATTTAATTAAATTTTTTAATTAAAGTATTAAAACATGAGATAATTGAATTCTTTTTTTAATTATTGAATAAAATTAAATTAATTCAATGAAATTAATTTAATGAGAAGAATTAATTAGTAAGTTTAAATATTTAAATTTGAACTTCAGGAAATTGAATTTAATTAATTAAGGTTAATTAATTAATTAAATAAAATTAATTATTTAATTAATTTTGGGAAAATGATTAAATGATTTGGGGAATGGATTTAGAAGAAATAGATGGTTAATTAATGATTAAAAAACCATTAATTAATAGATGAAAATTAGTGTTTTAATGTAAAGTCGCAAGTATGTCCATTTTAGGGTGTCTACAATAATATTTAATACAAAGTATATATACCATGTTAAATATCAATTAAAGGCACAAGTTCATAATATTATTTAAATTAATGCCACAATATTATAATTGCCTTAAAGGAATAATACTTTAAAATATGAAATAAAAATAAAATAATATAAAATGTCATTTGAAACCAAAATAGAAACCATAATAATAACAT
Organism: Thuja plicata; assembly: GCA_018584345.1. Lineage (NCBI taxonomy): Eukaryota > Viridiplantae > Streptophyta > Pinopsida > Cupressales > Cupressaceae > Thuja > Thuja plicata. Next base: position 2,684,706 of record MU225495.1, on the reverse strand, counting down.
CACAAATACCAATAAATCCATGACTAACATAACTTGCCAAAACATGCCAACCACAACCAAGGCATGGGTAGATCATATATTGTTAACATGAAAAACTAATAGGGTATCTCATAACTAGGATAATCGTCCTAAATCAAAATGATGGCAAGGCTAGGGCAAGTGGGCCTTAATGCTATCTTTGAATCATCCACTATTGAGAATTATTAAGGCAGGCTCAGACCTATGAAGCTTGGTGGAGTCAGTATATTGTAGTTGCATTAAAAAAAAAAGGACCCGCACACAACAATAAGAAATGTATATGTACATGGTAATAAATAAATCAAAAACAGTTAGTGAAGAAGAATCATAATATTGTATCGCTCTCACAAATGAGTAATACAACATCATCCCTCTCACATCAAATATGAAAATAAACATCATATCAATGATCCAAGATAACCAATATCATCAAATAACATTAGTACTTCTAGCCCATCCTCTATATTATTACCTCAAACATAGGTTATAACATTACAATACATTAGCACATGTAAATAATAATCATGATAAAATAATAGTAGCATGTCATCATCATAATTTATAGTCATAAGGAAACCATAAGCAATAGACCTAACATCATCAATATGTCCATCATATATCATCAACATCATCATCAAGTCCTGACATATAAAGTCATCATGAATAGTCTATCATAATAATCAGATAAGTACCTCCACACACACACACACCTAATAAAGTATCACAGACACATAAACCAAAATGAAAACATGGAAGGGTATTTTATAAGCAATATAGAGCTACTACAATATGGTAAGAAAATTTGTTTTTTGTACAAAGGTTGCTAGCTTATTTTGCAAATGTTGATTTTGTGAATCTTTATGCTTATTATCTTCCTATAATTGATTAAGTATATTTAGAGAACCAAAAATATCTTGATGTAATTGTGTACTCTCTTGGTTCTTCCCTTCCAAATTACACTGTGTTCTCCTTTGATTTCCTCTTCAAATCTATCAAAATATGAGCTTTTCATATCTCTTTTTGGTACTATGCCTCTTTGTCTTGCAAATCTTGCTAAATTTGATCTTGCATACCTGAGGTTTTTGAGAGATCTTTCTTCAAATTATCCAACTCTTGTATCTTTTCATGCAATTCTGTCTTGGCTAATTCTTTGTTTTTTCTTCTTAGGATTTCCTTGGGTCTAAGCTTAACAAATTCCATTTGTAGTTTTCTCTTCTTTTCTTGCATATGTTGTTGTATTTGTTTTAATCCACTATTTGCATCTAAGAAGCCCTTTTATGCTTGTGTAAATTTTTCTCTTTGGAATGTATCTTTGAGTCTGGGCCCTCATTCTTTATGGCATCACATTTTTCTGGGAGTCCTAAAGCTCTTGTTGCAACTTAGCATTTCCTACCTGCTCGATCTAGAGGGAGGGCCTTGGAGCTTGATATTTCAATTCTCTATTTTGGCGGTCAATCCTTATTTGATTCCCTTTCAGTTGTGCATTTTGTCTATTGATAATATCCTTCATTATTTTGATCTCCTTCTCTCACCTAACTCCCTATCGGTTGGCCTTGAGGAAATTAGTAGTTACAACCTTTTAGGTTTCCTCCATAAGTTACACTTTGTCTTGTGGTCATGCTTGCCTGAGGTTTAAACCTACAACATAAATTGTGTAATTATCTAGCTACATCTACCCCTCCAGCTTATTTATATTCAGAGTCATGGCAACCACCATCAAGGTATAATCGTCTTCATCATACACATATTCAATTTTTTAAGGTGGCTAACTTCTGGGCATATTGCCCTCTCCTCTCAATATTTATTTGTTACATGTGTTTTTTTGTGACAATCGAATGAGGATTAAATATTTTTTTTCTAAGGGCATACTAGTAGGAAGGCCATAGGGGATAGGAACACTAGATACTCCCATCAATTTTATAGTAGAGATGATTAGCAGCTAGGTTAGTGTGGAAGGGGAGAAATGTGGAATGCTCTGGGGAGCCTATATGTGATGCCAGGTGATTGGGGTACAAGTTTCATAGAGGATACCAACAACATAGCAAGACGAACCAATGAAAATAAATGTGTGGCAGTTGCAGGCATGATTGTGATTAATGAGACAATAGGCATTTGTGTTGAAGTGGGGGTATGTGTTTGTAAATAAAAAATTGCCTATAGTGTGGATCTTAGATTAGTGGTCACAACTTGAGAGGTGATGGGAATGGTTTGCAAAAAGATCACCATGTGAGTGACTCTAAATTGGGATATTGCAAGAAGAAAGGAGATAAATGAATAAATTGAAGGCTAAGAGGGAGGAAGAGAAGAAAAAAAACTCACCAACATCATGTTGGCCATTGGCATCCCCAATAGAGAGGAAACCTCTTCTATAAAATCTAAAGAAGTAGAATCCTATTGAATGGTCTCCATTATATGTAAGTAGTTGGTATAGGAAACTCAACACAATCTTCTAATGAGGCAACTAACCCCTGATTAGGTAACCTTTTGTTCTAAGGGAGACTCATTTAATTATTGAATGAGGACATATGTACTTGGATAATACTAGTTTTGTATGTGTAGTGTGTTGAATAGGTCAAATAACTGAGAGGTGGGTGAATCATTTATTCCCACACACTTTATAAAAATTTTACTTTGTCGATAAACTCATAAAGAACAACAATAACAACTTCTAATTTATCAGTTAACTACATTAAGGATCCATAAGATATATGAACATGAAGCACATAAACACTAACACAAAGAACACCAATATTTACATGGAAAACCAAACTGGGAAAAACCATAGAGAAGCTAATTCTCATAAAATGAAACACTGGTTAAGGTGTTTTTTTACAAATTATCACTATCGGTTGTGTTGACTGCAAGTTGGCTCACTATTGGTCAGGTTACATACCCTTACAAATGAATATTCATAGGATATGTTGACATTAATGATAAAAATTAATGACAATACCGTGAATAGCATCAACTTCACATTCTTACAATCTCCCCCTTTTTCATTGATGGAAACAATCATCAATAACAAATCAAACAACTTCAAGAGATATCAGCATCAAAGTTCTTAGTTCTTTCAAATTTCTCCCCCTTTGACAACAATGACAAAGGGCCAAAAAGTCCCCCTTACTGACTCACTCTGCTCCCCATGAGAGGAAGCTTCAAAGAATTTATCCAGTAAATAATAGACATGCAAAACACTAGACCAATGCACACATCAGTGTATTTAGTGAACACTAGGAATGGGCAGAATGCCCAACTTCCCCCTAAGATACTAAAAAATATCCTTGTACAAAGGTTTTGTAAATATGTCTTCTATCTACTCATTTTTAGGAACATACTCAAGCTTCACTTCACCTTCTAACACCTTCTCTCTTAAGAAGTGATATCTGATAGATATGTGTCTCATTTTGAAATGTTGTACTATATTATTTGATATATTTATAGCATTGGTATTGTCACACATAATCAAAATTGGTTCATCAAAAATTACACCTGTATCCTTCAAAGTTTGTTTCATCCATAATACCCAAGTATAAAGTGAGGATGTTGCAATGTATTCTGATTTAGCATTTGATAATGTTAAGAATTATTTCTTCTTGCTTGACCAAGCTACTAACTGGGAGCCAAGAAAGTAAGCTCCACCACTAGTACTTCTTCGATTATCAACACATCTTTCCCAATATACATCTGTGTAAGCTACCAGCATGAAATATAATCCTTTTGGATACCATAAGCCAAACCCTTATGTTCCTTTTAGATATATGAAAACTCTCTTTACTGCCATAACATGTGATTCTTTTAGTTCCTTCTGAAATCTATCTGCCAAACATACTGCATACATGATATCTAGTTTGGTAGCAGTTAGGTACAACAATCCACCAATCATTGATCTATACTTGCTTGTATCTACTTTTGGTGACTCATCCTCCTTAACAAACTTGCAATTCATAACAATTGGAGTACATAATAATTTGGAATTCTTCAATAATTCCTTGACATACTTGGACTGAGAAATGAAAATGCCTTCATTGTTATGATTTACATGCAATCCAAGAAGAAATTAAACTCTCCAATCATGGACATATAAAACTCCCCCTACATCTCCTCTGCAAATCTCTTTCACAAATCGTCCTTACCTCCAAAAATAATATCATCAACATCCACAACAAAAATCAGGATCTTATCTGAATGCATTTTGTAATACAAGTTACTATCTGTAGAACCTTTCTAAAACTTTTGTCTAGTCAAATATTTTTCTAATCTACCATACCATGCTCTTTGTTACCGCTTCAAACCATACAATGTATTCTTCAATCTACATACTGCATCTGGATTTTCTTCTAAACTGAAACCTTATGATTGTTTAATGTACACTTCTTCCTTTAGTTCTCCATTTAAGAATCTTACTTGACATCCATCTGATAAACCTTGAAATCCTTATATCTTGCAAAATATATAAAGGTCTCGATCACCTCCATCCAATAAACAAGAGAATAAGTCTCATCAAAGTCAATTCCTTCAATCTGACCTTGTTCCTTATTACCTTACCATTCTCATCCAACTTGTTTCAATAAACCCATTTTGTACCAATCACATTCTTATTTGTCAGTCTGGGCACAAGTTCCTAGGTTTGGCTCTTCTCAATTTGTTCAAGTTATTCCTTCATTTCTTTAACCCAATTCTCATTATTACATGCTTCTTCTAAAGATTTAGGCTCAACCTCTCAGTGTAAACATAATAAAACATGATCTTGTGTTGCTCTAATTCTAGTAACAAATCGTTTGTTTTTATCACCAAGAATATAACTCTTGAAATGATTTTTCTGTATATACCTTGGTTTCTTTGTTGTAGATATTGGTTTTGGTTGAGTTTCTTCTTCTTCTTCTTCTTCTTCTTCTTCTCAGGAGTCTTTTGAAAATCCTCATCAACCTTCACATTCACACTTCACACAATCTTTATAGACTTTTATTATAACATCGATATGCCTTTCTCTTAGTAGAAATCCCAAAAATATGCCTTCATCGGCTATGTTATCAAATTTGTCGAGATTATCTTCATATTTCTGAATCTAACATTTATTTCCAAAGATTTTGAATTACTTAATTGTTGGTTCTCTTCCATGCCATAATTCTTATGATGTCTTGTCATATTTCTTCTAGTACTAAAATATGTTTAGTGTGTATATAGTAGTATGTACTACTTGGGTAATTGCACAAAGATGGGGGACCAAAAATGGGGTAGAAAATGGTACTTTTTTGTAAAATCAGCAAACTATGAACTTCGATGAGAAATTGAAGATAATTAGACTCAAATTTTCAAGATGCGACAAGAACAAGAGTTGTAGTACTCTGAATCTAGCTTTTAAACTACTAATTTATTTTGAAAATGGTAGAGATTAAGGCCCTTAAAAAGGGGGAGCACAAAAAGTGGTCCTATGTTTTGTAAACAAATATAACATAGCATCTAGTGTGCTCCCCCTAAAATGTTAACTTTTTTTTTTTTGAATTTTTTTAATCACTATGGTGAGAAGTTACCTAACACCACATAGGTTATCCCAAATTTTTCTGCTAGTTTTTTTATGAATGTATGATTTTTTATGAATTTCCAAAGTGGACACATCCTAAAAATGTTGAATTTGTGTGTGTTCACTGTAGAAATCATTGAAAAATAATAAAAAAATATAATTTTTTTAAAAAAAGTGTGCAAAATGGAGTCTAGTTTCTAAAAAAGTAAATTGTTCCAAAATTTGATGAACAAGTCAAAATCTATGCCCAAAATATTACATGTTAGTTTTTGACAAAAAATGAGACATACTTACAAAAAAAATTAACATAATCATAATTCAAAATAAATTATATGGTTAGATAGCTAATAGAGAGATCTAGAACATCATGTCATTTAATTTTGTCGTTGTTGAGCCATGTACAAACCTGACAGAGAGGACAGACAACAAAATGTTATTTTTTTTGTATGTTTGCTAGAAAACACATCTCAGACCTGTTTGAATCCTCTAGGCCTTTGGGTTGGATTCCCAAGGAAAATCCAAGCCTTAGGCTTGGTGGATCCCAATGTAGTTAAGAGGGTGCACACCCTATATGTCGTATACCCTATATATGTGAAAATGTTGTGCGATGTTACATTTGGTGCAATATTTTATTTTCAGTTGGTTCTTTGTTGTTATTTGGAATTATTAATGTTTCGTTGGTGTGTGTGTGTGCGCGCGCGCGCACATGCACAAACACACACATTGTTTCATGTTGACATATAATGCACAACATATATGGAGTATACTAAATGTAAATATTCAACAATGTAATATTATACCTCTCTCTCTCCCCCTATCCTTATTCTATTCTCTCCCTCTCCCCTTCTCATCCTCTATCTCTCTCTTGCCCCTCTCTCTCTCTCACACACACACACATACACCCTCTCTCTCACCCTCTCCCTCTCCTATCAATGTATAGGGAGAGAAAGAGAGGGTGATAAAGAGAGAGAGAGAGAGAGAGAGAGAGAGAGAGAGAGAGATTGGAAGATAGATAGAGGGAGAGTGAGAGATGGGTCTTACGGGGTCCTAATGGGTCTTAAGGGGTCTTAAGGGATCCTAAGGACCCCTTAAGACCACTTATAACCCCTTAAGACCCCTTACCATACACAAATATATGGTAAGGGGTGTTAATAGGTTATAAGGGGTCTTAAGGAGTCCTAGGACAAATTAATGACCCTTACAATTGTTAGTAATAACTGAGAGGGGGGGTGAATCAGTGGCCTCAAACTTTTATCTTTTAAACTTAACCACCAATCAATAAACCTTAGATTATTATGTCCCTACAAGATGTATGCCATGAAATACTAATAATGATTTAACTGTCTGTCAGTTTTCCTTGTTTGTCCTTATTCTCCTTGATTACCGATAAGCAGTAAAACTATTTACTGAAACTCAGTAAATAAGAAGAGTATACCAATCAACCCAGAAATGCATATGTGAAATGTAAAAAAGTAAAGTAATAAACCATATACACATAACACATGGATTTTAATGTGGAAACCCTGTTAAGGGAAAAACCACTGTGACCGGTACCCCAAATTTTCATTCTTCTGAAGTGAGCCCTATTAGGAGCCAACCCTGTTAAAGGTTACAAACACACTGTTAAGTGTGACCTTGTTAGAGGATTTTATACATAGAGGTTGTCACTTAGTATCGGGCATCTATTTCTACCATCCTTGAATCAGCCTCCTTCTCAGACTGTTAATAGGTATCGGGCAAGTCCAATGCTACTTTCATGAATCAACCTTTTTGGCACTCCTTGGGATGTACCTCAATATATAGAAGACTGTTAAGTCCTGCTCGGTTAAGAGACTTGATGCTTCAATTGTTAAACTGAAATATTATGACATGTTCATGATGCAACTTTGAATTGTAGAGTTGTAGATCTATTTAAGTACATTACCTCTCTGATCAATGTATCAATTCAATTATTTGTGCTCCACACTTTCTCTTACCTCTCTGATCAATGTATCAATTCAATTCTTTGTGCTCCACACTTTCTCCTCTGTGATGTTGTGCGTCACTGTTCGTCAGTGTCTACAGAATTCTTTAGCTCTCCTTTAGCTTGATTGATCAGGACTGTATGAAGTTCTTCTTCATCAGTTTCTATTCAGCATCCTCTTTCTATTCACTCCCCTTCCCATGCATACAGAAATGAATTAAGCTTGTCTCTTATATAGACATGATATTTATTGAATCTTGATTCTTGATTCTTGGCATGAAAAAAAATCTAGCAAATCTGATTTAAAGCATAACTCATGAATTATCTCGTAGTTATCTTCTTTCCAACTGTACAAATCTTCTTTAAATCAATCACTTAACTCTAGTCGAATAAAATAAAGAAAACAACTAGTTAAGTCTATCTTTAGCTCTTGTCAGCTAGATATTTTGTCATTTTTTGAACTCTCTATTCCGTCAGTCAACTTTGCAGTTAGTTGTCAGTGACAACTGACAGTTCCATCGGTGTGACTCCAGTTAGCTTTGGGATCTCTGTTCGTTGGGCATTATTGGATTTTTACTCATTGGGCAACTCTATTTTCAGCTCATTGGTCATCCTGTGGTTTTGCTTCGTTGGGCAACACAGTTTTCTGCTCGTCAAGTATCACTATGACTTTTCTCCTATGCCTTTATCGATGGTGTGCACTCCGTCGGTGTTGTCTGTCACTTGGTGAATACTTGGCTTTTATGTTTTTCTAAAAGAATAACCTTTGTTCCATTGATTCTCTGAAGTCTTTGGCATTATGTACATGACCGTACTGATGATATCAAGTTGACATCAATGAAAATACAAGCCATTAACTGATTTAATGTCTTGCATTATCTTCAACTTAACATTATCAAACATTCAATCAGTTACATGTCATCAATCTCTCCCTTTGGTATTGATGGAAACATAATATACTATCACACTATACTATTTCTAATACAATATGAAATACAACAGTTGATATTCATCAAACTACCAATCATTTTGTTCTGTCAATCGACAAATGTCTGATCCTCGGTAAGCTCTGTTTTAGCTTAGATTTGATTCTTGTAGCTTTTTATTTTATGATGTGTTGAGTCCTCTTCTGGTGTCAATTTCTCTCTTTTGACTGTTCTCTTTCTCTTGTTAGCAACTCTCCCTTTGTATAAACTTTCATACAATTTTCTCTCCCTTAGGATATAATCTCTCCCTGTTGGAGTAATCTGATAATGGATAATCTCTCTCCCTTTTCTCTTAGAAGAATGTGATAATATGGATACTTTCTCTCCCTTTGACAACAATGCCAAACAAATATATGACATTCATGTCAAGTAATCATTTTTCTTCTATCCATAATATATTCTTTGAATTTCCCTTATCCATCAGCAATATAACAATATGCTCTAGTGCTTGGTTCTGATATATACATATCTGTATATAGATGTAGCTTTGAAGTTCATCTCTTTGCTTTCATCAACATTTCCGATAATCAGATACTATGTAGGCTGATGCTACCTTCAGTCATATTACTGACTGGCAGACAAGGGTTTGACCCCTAGTCTCTTTCTCAAGTACTCAAATGTGTCTTTGGGCAGTGGCTTGGTGAAGATATCATCCAATTGTTCTTTTGACTGCACATACTCAAGTATCACCTCCTTTTCTTGAACTTGTTCTCTCAAATAATGATACTTGATTGCAATGTGTTTAGTCTTGGAATGCATGACTAGATTCTTGGAAATGTTTATAGCACTGGTGTTATCACAATAGATAATCACTGGTTCTAAGATCTTCATATGCATACCTTCTAGCAACTGTTTGATCCATGCAATGTTCGAGCAATTTGCAGTAGCAGAAACATACTCTACTTCTAGAGTAGACTGAGAGATGCATCCCTACTTCTTGCTAATCCATGTGACAAGTCTATCACCCATAAAGAATGCTCCTCCAGTTGTGCTCTTCCGGTCATCAAGATTTCTAGCCCAATCAATGTCGGTAAACACCTTACGTTCAAATTTGCCTTCTCTTCTATACCATAAGCCAAATTCCTCAGTATTCTTCAGATATCTTAGAATTATTTTCACAACAGTCATATGTGATTCCCTGGGGTTAGCAGAAAATCTAGCAACAATTCCTACTGCATGTG
>MU225495.1:2640887-2658327 GCA_018584345.1 Thuja plicata | reverse complement strand
AGCATAAATATAAGGCATAAGCAATTTACAAAGCATAAGACATCCACATAAACATAAAGTAGTCTACATCAATACACATGATATATTCGTAGAGCATGAAGAAAAATATATATGTCCAATAATGTCACTGATCAAATATGTCCAATAAAGTTAAATTGGCTTCGTGAAAGCCAAATGGATATAGAACATGTCACTTATACAATATATAAAAAATATGTCCAGTAATGCCATATTGGCGTACAATGATTAGCCCTAATCTATTCATTTCCCGAAAGGGGAAGAAAACAAATCCTAGGTTGTCTTCGATCGTTGCGTCGATGGAGATGCAGTACTCTTCCAAGTGCGCTCACTAGTCCTCCTGTCTAGACTCTTCTGTAGCTCGAGCTGATAAAATAACAAGTATGAACATCAATAACTAATATACATCAGAATTTAATTATAGGATGACATAAAATATAATATTTTCTTACCGCTACCAAATAGTTTCTATGTACATCCACCGAAGGGGCACACTGACGATCTAGAGTAATGAGTCCCTACAACAACGATCAAAATAATATTTAAAATACATACATGAATATCATTAAAAATTTCAATACAAACTATTAAAATAAAAATTCTAATTAAGTAATCTCTTTCATACCTCGGTCAGTGCATCAGAACTAGCTATAGCTACAGCTACGCCACGATTCAAACTATCGCAAACAAAAGGAGTCTCTGGTATCAATAACTGAAAATGAAACAACAAGAGTATTATGTAGTTATCAACAATACCTATAATATTTTACAACCCCACTAATTAATAAATGATACCTCTGTGAAGGTGCCACTGCATCCTTCAGTGTGCGGTGTCGATGTCATAGCTCCAACATTAAACTAGTGCACATGTATGGTAATTTATAAGACAACCATTAATATAAGAACAAACCACTGACTTGTTAATTATAATGCGACAGCGATCTTAACCAACGGATTATGCTCAATCGATCATATTGAAAGAGGGTGGATTAGTAGGGAGATTCAAAATGGAATGAGTGGCTAATTTCTTCGAAATACTTTAAAGAATTACGAGCTTTAACCAAGGGAGTTCTACCTTATAGAAGCACTTTATGTTGAGTTTATTTATGGGCAACATAAGTCCTCAGTATTCTCCACAGTTTTAATGGAAATTGAACAAAGCCACTTGAATATTTTATTACTTCTGCTGTGGATTTTTAGTTCCTTGTCAAACACAAGCTCTACAAAGAAATGGATTATTAGAATAGTAAGCTTCTGCAAAATTATTTTGTACATCTGATTTTTTTTGTCAATGTTTAAGATAACACTGTATCGTCATGATGAAGAGATACAGAGTGAGAGTTAATCAAATTAGATGTAAACAGTACACACATTTTTGTAGAAGATGAGTACTCTGATTCATGGACTGAAAATTTAATGTTCGTTAACGATGTATGAGTGAAAGGAGTCCCATTACCCACAACCATTCCCCAACATTATATTTGAAGAATTCTTTAGCTTGGGACAGGACTTATGTTATTGTACCCAGGTCCTTAATCATAGAATTCATCATCTTCCATGCAAAAGATGATAATTTCTAGTAATCCAAAACATCTCCAATTTTACAATTAAACATTCCATACCCTGTGGTAAAGCCCTTGTAGGCACTTTCCCTTTGACAGGGAGGCTTGGGCCTTTGAAACGATTATACATTTGTGATATTGCTATTAGGATTCAATTATGTTGTTTTAAGTCATACTCATTGACCCATGTTTCATGAATAGTGGTTCACAAGAATTCATTTCTCATGAGAATGAATGGTACACTTACTAGTCATTGCATCTTGGTGATGCTCACAGAGGTGAAGTGGGCATTCTTGAGAGGTCACTCATCATGATACTAATCCAACTTGAGAATGCTTAGCCATGAGGTTTTCTCCAAGGTTAAGCGCACTTAGCTTACCACTTCATTTGCAAAACCTTCAGCAAGTGTTGTGCCTTTTGAACCTTCCAGTATAGAGCCTCTTAGCTTATCAATCGATAAGTAGGAGATATTCTCTACAACAAGTAAAATTATGATATTGCTATCAGAATTAGCAATATCAAATATCATAATTTGACTTGCTGTAGACAATATCTCCTACTTATGAAATCTGTCGATTGTAAAATCAACGTGAATTATTTCCTTTTATATGTATTATATTTTTTCTTATCTACTAAGATTTGAATACTTAACTTGCAAGAAAATGTTCTCTTGAGTAGTTCAAAATGGCAGTTTGACAATCGGCTTACTGATCTTCAAGCAGATAAATACTTGAAAGAGATTAAACTGTTATGATTGTGACGTCTGCTAGTTGTGAAATCAACATGGTACCTTCCTTTTTGTATTTATTGTCTTTTTTTTCTTTTCTTTTCTTTTCTCTAGTGTTGTGGTCTATAATTGCAAAAGACCAAGAGTGTGAACTTTCTATCAGTTCAGGAAGAGCACAGTTGGAAGGTGAAGATTTGCCTTTATTAGCTCTTGAAGGCTGGTTTGGAGTACTTCTTTAGCCCTTAGCAGGGTTGGAAGCCATAGAAAGGAAATGCAACTATAGGGGAAGGAGGTATAGTCAGTGTTAATATTTTTTTTTTTGAAATTCTCTTAGGCAAATATGTTGGTAAGAAATATGAAGTTTGGTACTCTAGGGTGCATTGGTTGTGAATTTTACTGTTTTGATTTGGTGGAAACCTTGTTAAGGGAAAAACCACTTGGGACCGGTAACCCAAAATTTTCACTCTTCTGAAGTGAGCTCGGTGAAGAGCCAACCCTGTTAAAGGTTACAAACACATTGTTAGGTGTGACCTTGTTAGAGGATTTAAATAGAATAGTTTGTCACTTGATATATGGCATCTCTATGCTACCTTTTATGACCAAACCTTGTGTAGTTTGTCACTTGGTATTTGGCATCTCTATGCTATCTTCATGACCAAACCTTTTGATACTCCTTAGGACGTGTCTCAATATATAGATGATTGTTAAACCCTGCTCAGTTAAGAGACTTTATGATCCAATGGTTAAATTGAAATAGTAAATGATATGTTCACATATACAACTATACTTCGCAGATTTTTAGATCTATTGTAAGCTCATAATACCTTTCTGATCAATGTATCTTTTCAATACCTTTGCTCCACTTCTTTCTTCCCAGTGATGATGTACTTCTCTATTGCTCGGTGTCCGCAGAATTAGCTCGGTTCTTCAGCTTGATTGATCGAGACTGTATGAAGTTGTTCTTCATCATTTTCTCTTCAACACCCTCTTCTTCTATACACCCCTTAATGCACAATGAATTAGCTTGTCTCTTTATAGACATACTTCATCGTTTCTCAGTTCTTGACTTTCTTGTTCTTGGCGTGATCTGCAATTCTAGCCAATCTTGCTTTAAAGCTTTACTTCAGTTTTATCCTATAGATTTTTCTTTGACAACTGGAATAAAACAACTTTAAATCTTTCTCTTATATCTGGCTTTTAACTTGTCGATAAAAAAATATTAAAAACCAATTAACTCCTTCTTTAGCTCTTGCCAGCTAAGTCTTTTGTCACTTCTGAACTTCAGTTCTTTTTGGTGTTTAACTCTTTGTTAGCTTCGGTCAACACTTCAGTTCTCCTCGGGAATCTCCGTCGGGGTTGTCTGTCCGTTGGGCAACACTGTAATTCTTCTCATCGGTAATGCTTGTGATTCTGCTCGTCAGTAATGCTTACTCAGGTTTCTTGCTCGGGTATCACTGTGACTTTCCTCTTGGGTTTCTTTGTCCATCAGGGTGCACTGCCTATCGGTGTGTGTAGTCACTTAGTGAATATTGATCTTTTATGCATTACTGATAGCATAACCTTTATCTTTCTGGTTCTCAGAAGTCTTTGACACTATGTATATAACCAATCAGATTATATCAAGTTGACATCAATGACAATACAATACATTAACTTATTTAATGTCTTGCATTAAATTTCCACAGCTTGGTGATCATCAACTTAACATCTTCAAACAGTCAATCAATTATAGTTCATCACTTTAGAAGGTATTTCAAAACCTCTAGGTTGTGAAACATACACTTCCTCATCAATTTATCCATTCAAGAAAGCATTGTTCACATCCATTTGATAAACTATCCGACTCTACTGAGTTGCTAATGCCAAAATCAAGTTGATAGTATCTATTTGTGCTACAGATACAAATGTCTTAGTATAATCAATACTTTCATATTAAATGTACCCTTTGGATACCAATCTAGCCTTATTCTTACCAATACTTCCATCATATTTATACTTAGTTTTGTACACCCATCTTGTACTAATAACTTCCTTACTAGGAGGTAATTGGACAAAATCTCATGTGTCATTCCTTTCAATTGTATCTATTTCACTGTTCATTGCTTCAATCAATTCTTCTTTTCCTTGAGCTTGTTCAAATGCTTGTGGCTCATTATTTTCAATGATTTGAGTCATCAATGCAAAATTCACTTTTGCTTATGACCTTGTTGTCATTTTTGTTTTCAAAATTTGAATCCAACATAAGAGTTGATGGATGATTATTTTATGTCCTTCTTTCATATTTTTGATATTTTATTGCTCCTGTACTAGATGATTCAAGTTCATCTTCTTCTTCCTCCTCTCCAATCTCATCAATTACTATCTAATTTTTCCTTTTGTTTCATTCTCTTTGGTATATTCTGCTAGTTCATTGAATACCACACCTCTGCTTATCACAAGCTTTTTCTCTATTGGATCATACAACCTATACACTTTATTTTCAGTTTCATAACCAATAAAAATGCATTTAAGGCCTTTATCATCTAACTTATAACTGTTTTCTTTTGGTATCTGTGCATAAGCAACACATCCAAATACCCTAAAGTGAACAACACTTGGGTTTACCCCAGACCATTCTTGTTCAGAAGTCATTCCTTTAACCACTTTTGTAGGACTTCTATTTAGAAGATACACTATTGTGCCTACTGCTTCTTCCCAATAACTTTTATCCAAAATTTTCTCTTTCAACATACTTCTTTCCATTTCAACAATTGTCCTATTCTTCCTTTCAACAACTATATTTTGTTGTGGAGTGTAGGAAGTAGTGAACTCTCTCTTGATTCCTTGATTTTTGCAAAAATCAATAAATTGATTTGACTTGTACTCACCTCCATTGCCTGACCTTATCACTTTGATATACTTACCACTTTGTTTTTCAACCAACCTCTTGAACTCTACAAAATTTTCAAATAATTCTAATTTTGAAACCAAACAATCCACCCAAGTTTTTTTTGATTAATCATCAATAAAAGTTAGAAAATACTTAGATTTGTTCAAAGGGATTGTTTCGATAGGACCACACAAATTTGTATGGATTATCTCAAGATGTTGTTTAAAGCTCTATTGGATTTTCCAATAGGAAATTTTATCCCATTTTGTTTGCCAACAATACATTTGTCACACACCTCTTTTGTGTCTTCAATTAATGGTAGACCTTCAACCATTTTTAATCTTTTGAGTAAAAGCAACCCATTAAAACTGAGATGACCATATCTTTTTTGCCAAATTTTACTTTCATTCGTTTCACTCTAAGCTCAGTGCATGGGAACAAATGAAGTAGAAACATCCTATCACCTGTCATTTTTGCTTTTGCAATAACTACATCTTGTTTGATTTATCTCTTATTATGCACTCAATTTTATCAAAAGTCACTTGATAATTTTTCTCTAACATTTGTCCAACAGACAACAAATTCTTTTTGAGTGTTGGAATCAATAGTGTTTCATTGATATGCTTCACTTTACCATATTATGTTGTAACTGCAACAATACCCTAACTGTTGCTTCCATGAGAATTAATATCTCCTAGTACTATTGTACTTTGATGCTTTTGACCCAAGTTGACAAATAGATGGTCGTTAGATGTCATATGTGAAAAAAATCCAGAGTCTATATACCACACATTATTTTCACTTACACTTGTATTGAAGCAAGAAATGAACAAGTTTTGTTTATCTTTGATAGTGCTATGAGTACTTCTCTTTTCTATTTCACCTTGTTATACTCCAACATTATGAAGCATAATGTCCAAACTTATTGCAAGGAAAGAATTGGACATTCCTTTTACTATTGTCTATCCTATTACTTCTACCTCTTCCTCTTCCTGCTCCTCTGAAGTTGCTAGTTCTTCCTCTAGAATAACTTCCTCTTCCTGCTCCTCTAAAGTTGCTACTTATTCCTCTAGAATAACTTCCTCTTCCTCTAGAATTGCTAGATTCACCTTTGTATTCATTCTTATTGTTATCATCATTTTTACTATGATTCTTGAAAAATGTGTTTCTTTTTTCTCTTATATTTGCTTTAGAGGAAAATGTTTTATCTAAGCTTTCTTCATTACTTTTCATTTTTTCTTCAGCAGTTAACAAAATTCCACTTAATTCATCAATTTTCATGCTTGAGATATCGTTACAAATCTCAATTGTAGATACTACACCTTCAAATTTGGAATCAAGCTTCTCAAAATCTTTTCAATGGCATGCTTGTCATCTGCATCTTCACCTAGTACTTTCATTTGACTCACTAGACCTTCTATCTTTGTTAGAAATTCATTTACAGATTCACTAGTAATCATTTTTTACATTTTCAAAGTTTTCCCACAATTCCTTGGAAAGATAGCTTGTGCACCTTGATATGCATTACAGAAGTTTGTGCACCTTGATATGCATTACTTAATATTTTTCATGCTTGCTTGGAATGAACAACACCACTATTCCTAGGAAAGATAGCTTGAGTGATTGCACTCTGAATCAAGAATAAAGGTTCATTGTCTTTCTTTATATTTGCTTTGTATTCCTTTTTATCTGCTATCTCAACATAGCCATGTTGAACAATGTCCCACAAATCCTTAGCTTTGAGTAGGGTTTGCATTCTAGTACACCAATATGTAAAATTGTCTCCTTCAAATATGCACAGTGATTCAAATGCTCAACACGATACAAGAAAGATCTCTGCAAATGAATGCTCTTATTGACCCTTCAATTGAGACCCACACACAAAAAAAACTCCCCTTTTTTTATTATTGTATTTAAAAAATAAGTATTGGTTACCACTGATAATATACTTAATTATAAATGTTTATTTTCCAATTTATTAAGAACTTTAAACACCTCTAAAAGAAAAAATTTCAATATATCATTTCCTCCTAAAATACAACTGTTCCCACATAAAAATTATAAAGTTTTTTTTTTTTATAAAAAAAAATAACATAGAATCAAAGCTTTCATTGAAAAAAAAAAAAAAAATTAAAATTCTAAAACTTAAAATAAATGCTCGTCGCTAGAAAGCAAAAAAAGGAAAAAAAAAATTCATAGACAAGTTTATTTTCCAGCCACGAGAACTTCCACGCTGGGGCAGCCATGTCTCTTTCTGTCTTACCTGCAAGAGGGGACATGAAACATGAAAAAACTTCTTCTTTTGTAGCGGCTTCCCTTCTCCTGCAATCAGCGGCAACTTTTCTTTTTTAACAGATCCAAACACTCTTTCAGACTCTTCTCCTTTATACTCTAATAAAATCTCTACTAAAATCTCTTGGCTCTCTAAGATTTTTTTAAAGATCGGCCTCTATACAATAGAGGTGACATTATGAAATTCAACTATATTCATCAATATTACAATTATTGTAATTTGCAACTATCAATTATAAACATAAATATATACAATCATATACTAAATAATATAAGATAACAAAGTCAAGAAATGCTGTAAATAGCCCGTAGCCCGTCAATGGACATTAATGCTGTCAATGTTCTTAAAGAAAGATCACAAGTTCAGATCAAGAGATAAAATATGTACAGATAGAATCTTCCTTTCTTTTCTCCCAAAACAAAATCAAATATAAACAGGTTATTTTTAAAAATTGAAACGTATGCGAGATACCCATTGCGGCTGCAAGCATACATTTCATGGGCATATGTTCTGATTTGCTACCATAATTATGCCCTGATTACTACAATCTTTGTGCACTTCTGTTTTCTGATTGTTCTGTCTCGGGTAATAAAGTTGCCTTCTGAACAAACGATAAAAGGTGAGCGGCAGCGATCTTAACCAACGGATTATGCTCAATCCATCATATTGAAAGCGGATGGATTAGCAGGGAGATTCAAAATGGAATGAGTGGCTAATTTCTTGGAAATACTTTAAAGAATTACGAGCTTTAACCAAGGGAGTTCTACCTTATAGAGGCACTTTATGTTGAGTTTATTTGTGGGCAACATAGGTCCTGCTCAGTATTCTCCACAGTTTTAATGGAAAATGAACAAAGCCGCTTGAATATTTTATTACTTCTGCTGTGGTTTTTTATTTCCTTGTCAAACACAAGCTCTACAAAGAAATGGAGTATTAGAGTGGTAAGCTTCTGCAAAAGCATTTTGTACATTTGATTTTTTGTCAATGTTTCGGATAATACTGTATCGTCATGATGAAGAGATACAGAGTGAGTGTTATTCAAATTAGATGTACACACGTTTTTCTAGAAGCTGAGTACTCTAATTCATGGGCTGAAAATTTAATGTTCGTTAACGATGTATGGGTGAAAGGAGTCCCATTACCCACAACCATTCCCCGACATTATATTTGAAGAATTCTTTAGCTTGGGACAGGACTTATGTTTTATTGTACCCAGGTCCTTAATCACAGAATTCATCATCTTCCTTGCAAAAGATGATAATTTCTAGTAATTCAAAACATCTACAATTTAACAATTAAACGTTCCATACCCTGTGGTAAAGCTCTTGTAGGCACTTTCCCTTTGACAGGGAGGCTTGGACCTTTGAAACTATTATATACATTTGTGATATTGCTATCAGGATTCACTTTTCCTTTGACAGGGAGGTTTAGGCCTATGAAACAATTATACATTTGTGATATTGCTATCAGGATTCAATTATGTTGTTTTAAGTCATACTCATTGACCCATGTTTCACGAGTAGTGGCTCACAAGAACCCATCTCTCATGAGAATGAATGAAACACTTAGCACTCATTGCATCTAGGTGATGCTCACAGGGGTGAAGCATCAGGCATTCCCGAGAGGTCACCCATCCCAGTATTGCTCCAACTCAAGCCCACTTAAGCATAGAGTTTCCTCCAAGGTTAAGCCCACTTTGTTTGCTATCCCATTTGCAAAACCTTCCAGAAGTGTTGTGCCTTATGAACCATTTATTATAGAGCCCCCTTAGCTCATCAATTGATAAGTAGGAGATACTTTCCATAGCAAGTCCAATTGTGATACTACTATCAGGATTCAACTATGTAGTTTTCGAGTCAAACTCATTGACCCATGTTTCATGAGTAGTAGTTCACAAGAACCCATCTCTCATGAGAATGAATGGAACACTTAGCACTCATTGCATCTAGATGATGCTCAAAGGCGTGAAGTGTCACTTGAGTTAATAAGTTTGAATCAAATCTTGATAGCAATATCACAATTTGACTTGCTATGGAAAATATCTCCTACTTGTCAATCATACATTTGTTTTAGAACTTGAGGAAGATGGGTTTCTCTTGCAGTTTCAAACTTACTTCCCCTGCTGTCCTGCTTTTGTAGTTTTAGGGACTGCTTTTTCAGAGATGCGAACCATGTCAGTGACTACTTTGCCTTTGTCTGCGATTTGCGGATAATTTAGAAACGATTTAAGATTTGCTATATTTTTTAATCTTTTAATATAGCATTCTCCGTAATCATTTGGTTTACCATTTTAATCACTAAAAAATTAAAATATTTATACATCTTGAGTGGAATGAGTATATTAAACACATATTTCAATGGCTTTGAATATTTTAGTTAAGTTTGTAAGCTTAGTAGTGGAGATTGACTTTGAAATACTTAAATGGTTCTCTGATCTTTAAGTAGATAGACACTTATATAATGCTGTTATGATTGTAAATAGATAGACAATTATAAGAAATAATGTTGTTATGATTGTAAAATGTGGTGATAACGATATTGTTATTAAGTCAATTGTGTAGTATTGGAGTCAAATTTATTGACTTATGTTTTATGAGTAGTGGTTTACAAGAATTCATTTCTCATGAGAATGAATGGTACACTTACTAGTCATTGCTCACAGAGGTGAAGTGGGCCTGTCTGAGAGGTCACCCATCATGATACTACTCCAATTTGAGAACGCTTAGCCATGAGGTCTTCTCCAAGGTTAAGCCCACTTAACTTGCCACTTCATTTGCAAAACCTTCAGCAAGTGTTGTGCCTTATGAACCTTTCACTATAGAGCCTCTTAGCTTATCAATCGATAAGTAGGAGATATTCTCTACAAAAAGTCAAATTATGATATTGCTATCAGAATTAGCAATATCATAATTTGACTTGCTGTAGAAAATATCTTCTTCTTATGAAATCTGGTGATTGTAAAATCAACATGAATTATTTCCTTTTATATGTATAATATTTTTTCTTGTCTAATAAGCTTTGAAATACTTAACTTGCAAGAAAATGTTCTCTTGAACAGTTGGAAATGGCAGTTTGACAATCGGCTTACTGATCTTCAAGTAGATAAGTACTTGAAAGAGATGAAACTGTTATGATTGTGACGTCTACTGGTTGTGAAATTAACATGGTACCTTCCTTTTTGTATTTATTGTCTTTTTTTTCTTTTGTCTAGTGTTGTGGTCTATAAGTGTAAAAGACCAAGAGTGTGAGCTTTCTATCAGTTCAAAGTTGGGTCCGGGAGGAAGGGCACGGTCGGAAGGTGAAGATTTGCCTTTATTAGCTCTTGAAGGCCGGTTTGGAGTACTTCTTTAGCCCTTAGCAGGGCTGGAAGCCATAGAAAGGAAATGCAACTATAGGGGAAGGAGGTATAGTAAGTGTTAATATTTTTTTTGAAATTCTCTAGGCAAAGATGCTGTTAAGAAATCTGAAGTTTGGTACTCTAGGGTGCATCGGTTGTGAATTTTACTATTTTGATTTGGTGAATGTATTTTTCCAGGCTTATTATTCAAAATTGATGTGAATATGTTAATAAGCTTTAGTTCTCTAGTTTGTGTCGGTTGCAAATTTTATTTTTTTGTGTAGTGGAAACATTTTTCTTATTGGTCAATAAAGGTTTATTGGCTCCTTGGCCCATAGGACAAAAACAGGGCCTGCTCCATGGGCACACATACCATGTACTTTCCATATTCATACCATGTACTTTCCATATTCTGCATAAAGCAACAGGAGCTTGTCCAGCAGTTGCCCAAGGGAATTGAATCAAGGTCTTCATTGTGGTTTGTAGGAACCATTTTTTTAATGGGTTAGAGATCTTCAATGGGTAAAGGAGAACTAACAGTCTTGGGATTTGTCAATTTGTACCCATGCTACGTTTGAAATTGAAAATAATGATTCAATTACAGAAATATAAAATTGCTCACAATATAACTCTGTCCAAATTACACACAATACCAACCAGCAAAACATTTGCATTTAATTGTGCAATTGCCAGTTATATTGAAGCTGCCAATTTAATATGCTCCACTAAAAAAAGATTTTGATTTTGTTGAAACCTAGCATTTTATATCAATAAACCTTCGCTTTTATACAACACCCACCCTACTCCATTTTAAAATGGTGAAAGCTTGCGAAATTGTGAATAAATTGGGCATAATGCATCACAGTTTGTGGGTTGATGTGAATTATATTATTGTTGAGTAATTCAATGATTATTTACACTTAACCTTAGTATCAAAGTAGAAGCCGTTTCTGTCTATCAATTTGTTGAAATTCTGTGTTTACTTTGAACATTCTGTAGGAGTCACGTGTGTCTACAACCTTCAAGAACCGGTATCAAAACAGTATAAACTAAGCTATCTATTAAATCGATCAGATTTCCACAATCCATTTGAATTAAGCTTGAGTTTCTGATTTTGATTGTATATGTTTTTTTGACATCTTTTTTATCAATCAGATTTCCACAATTTTTTAACAATCAGATTTCTACAATAAATAAAATCGAGCAACAAAACTATTATTTTCAATGAATAAGCCTCTGACAAAGTTGATTCTCTCAAACTTAAAATTGATGGAAAAGTTATACATCCAAAGGCATGGACCATGTTTTATTGCTATCAAATAATTTAATGACACGGAAAGGTTAAAAACTGGAAGGGAAGTGGAAATGTCAAAACTCTACCTTGTGAAGTATAATGCTCTCAACAAATACAGAGAAAATGGAATATTACTCAGCCTAATGAATTTGCTCTATTTCCAACAAAAACTTAACCTCTGGACGGGGTAATTTTGGGGTAGATACATTGTGGCTAAATCCATTAGCTTGCCAATATTTACTAGGCCAGATGAAAAGTATCCTCCTCCGTTATAACTTTGTCAGATATTGTTTTTGTCAAACACAATCGTGTTGTTCAGAAATCTCCCCAGCTTATGAACGAGCATTGACACCTACCCAATGTGGTTGATTTTGATTAAACGGTGTATGCTTGTTGAATGGCATTGATGTTTAATCCCTTCAATCGAACCACTGATTCCACATGTCCTTTCAATGTATGCACTTCTCTCAACCTGCATTTAAATACACAGTCAACACAATCATCATTTTTTCTTACTTTTCCCTAATCACAATATAAATCCCTGCAATTTGGAGACTCTTCAGTATGTAACTTTTAAAATATACATACAGGATAGAAGAAATGAGATATTTCTTTCTCATTTTTATTTCTAGATTTTACTGTCATTTCTTTATATTACCTCTGTTTCAAGTTTGTCTTCAAGAATGCTATTCAGGGTTTAGGGTTTAGGTTTTACAGATTCAAAAATTGGTAATGTAAAGAAATGAATAAGTAAATCGAGAAAAATAAAAAATTACAAATGAGAGGCCCAAAAAGTTGAAATTATAAAGAAGTGATAGTGAAGCCCACAGATTAGAAATTAAAAAATGATATGGATACCTAAAATTAATAAAACATAATTGCAATCTTAATGGCGTTATCTAAAGTAGATATAATGAGCTATTTTTGTTTTTCTTATGAAATGAGACTAGTAGAATTTTTATACCTTGCAATCTCTGCACGCCTTCTGGCCTGCTCTGCAATCATTGATGACCGTCTGCCATAACTTTGAGTTTCAGGATTGATGAGTCCATGCAGAGTTCTCTGAGCAATTGCCCATTTGGCTTCTCTATCCTCTCTTCCATAGTCTTTCTTTGAGGTGAATGCGGTCTGCATAATTTCCCAGTTACCCAAATGAAAAGTTGTAATGTACGTAGTACTAAACAATCATTAATCCAAAGAGACTTTGAATACTCATAGCATGTCTCTAAATACCAACGAGAAGAGAGGTGGAATGGAACTGACCTTCCTCTCAAATACCAATGCCCAAGCTTCTCCACTGAGACTGTAACGGACTGCAAACTTTATGACATCCAGAGGTACGTAAAACACCAGACTGTAAAGCCAAATTACTCCAGCCCATCCCCACCCTGCACCTTCTATGGAAGCGAATCCCCAATGTGCATATACTGCTATCAATGTTGCAACCTAAAATCAACACAGAAAGGAAAATGTGATGCCCAATGGTTCTCCCAATATGATGTTATATTAAAATGACGGTGGACATATTAGTACAACTATTAACATTTCAGCTATTTGTTCATAACTCGTATTTTGTAATGTGACGATCCTAGGCACGTACTAGCTAATACAGAAACAAGTAGTTTCTTTAACTTGCTGTATGTGAGAATAATTGTAGGAAGCTTTTGAAGCAACTTACCAGTTGAGCTACCACAAAAGCACACATAAGTAGAGTGCCAGGACGTTCCATAAAGGACCAACTTTGAGAACGTGTGACAAAAATAAGGGCTTGGCTGATTATGCTGACTTGTAAATAAATAGCAGCAGTAACCTGTTCATCGTTACTACTTATTGATTTCACGTGGAAATGTGTCTGTAACGGAGAAGAAACTTAAATCTCAGTAAAACGAATGGAAATAGACTTTTGAGCTTAAACAATGGAACGCATATTGCCAACTTCCAAGACAGATTTCCAGATCTAAGATTGTATTTATGATGCAAGCAACGCTTATAAAAGAAAGTTGGGAAGGAGTGAGGAAAGAGATTTACTACCTCAAAGAATGTTGTGTTTGTTACAGTCCAGTAAAACAGCACAGTTATAAGTGCAAGGTAACTGCCAATTACTACCCCTGTTGCAAATATTTCATTTAGTTTCCAGCTGTCAGGCCCTGGTGATGGTTTCACTCTATCTTTGGAGATTGTCATGATGGTACCTGTCAAATATAAATGTACTAATCTGATCAACATTATATTATCTATTGGATTGTCCTAAAGGAAAAAAATTCTTCTTCATGTGGACCAATTCAGGATGACAAAAATGTGAATAAGAAAATGGTTCTGGGGAGCGAAAATATATACTAACCATCATTAAGAATGGCTATGATCAAGACCATGAAGGGAGGAAAATCATATTCCCATATGAGGGCCAGTAGCATGAAACCAAGCTGCAATTCATGTTAAATAAGTGTCAACAAATTGTGAAATCCTGCATATGATCACTTGAAGATAAACTTGAGTTTATTCCAACTTACCACAATACGAATAGTAATGGATACTGCATAAATCTGCACAAATATTCATTTGAAGTATGTTTTTTAGTCAACTGAAATTGCTCCTGATTCAAAGTTAGTATATCAAACCAAATACAAAAGTTCTATCCATGTTAGTGTACAAATGCAGTCCTTACCGTATAATTCTTCATCCTTTGGAATATAGCACGGCTTGTAAGCACAGCACTGACAATGACACTGAGTCCAGGTTCTGTTAAAACAATGTCAGCTGCACCCCTGGCAGCATCGGTGGCATCTGCCACTGCAATTCCAATATCTGCCTTTTTCAAGGCGGGAGCATCATTCACTCCATCACCAGTCATCCCACATATGTGTTTTCTCTCTTGAAGTTTTTTCACGATTTCATATTTGTGTTCTGTTTCAAAAAGCACATTGATAATGATCCACTTAGTGCTGTTCAAGTGAACAAATAACAAATTGTTTATAAGATCAAAGTCATTTTTAGATGATACATATTTTATGATTTTGTAGACAAAATCATGTGATTTGAAGCATACCAGGAAAGACACCAGCAAATCCATCAGCTTTCTCGATCAGCTCCTCCACAGGCAGTCCTTCCGTAACTTCATCTTTTCCATGGCCAAGCAATGACGATGATGGGTACATATTTGTTCCCATCCCAAGACGCCTACCAGTCTCTTTAGCGATTGCTAGTTGATCTCCTGCACGTACACCACTTGTTATTTTGAATTTCTCATATATACCCAGAGTCATTATATATTGTACTTGAGAAGCATTTCAATATAAGTTTTGCCTTCTAATTCACCGACTGTTATCATACAAATCATAATATATCACTGATTTCTCTGCGTGAGAAAACTGGTAAGCATATCATTGTGAGGCGATAGATCTACGACTTAGCTTCATAATAACCAAGCTGAACCAAGATCTTGACAGATATTTCAAGCAGCAAGAACATCATTTTTCCAAAATCTAGGGCATACCCGTAATCATTTTCACACAGACACCAAGCTTAAGAGCTCTGCGGATTGTTTCAGCGCTGTCATGTCGGGGAGGATCAAATAGTGGCAATAGTCCACAAAATCTCCAAGGATCTCCAGGGCTTTCTTTGGTTTGCTCAGGCACAGTCTGCACGAGAAATTATCAGAATCTTTTTTGTGTGCAGGTAAATGAAGTTTGTATAAAGGCATGTTCTTTATTGGGTACCTGAATTGCAACAGCCAAGGAACGCAATCCTCGCTCAGCAAACTTGTCAATTATTGCATGTACTCTGTCAGCAATCTCAGCTTTCTCCACACACATATCAAGAATCTGCCCACGGAAAAGTTTGAATAGGGAATTAGTCTATATCTTTTGGTATATGGATGAACTAAGTTACATTATATTGCTTTAAAATGGTACATCACAAAACTCTTTACCAATGTCTAAAAATTTATTATGAACTGGAGAAGTTTTGGAGGTACCTGCTCTGGAGCTCCTTTGCTGGCACGATACCATGTTCCATCAGAATCAATATAGGTAATGGCTGTTCGTTTGTCAACGGGATTAAAAGGGAAAAAATGAACTTCGGTGATATTTGCTCGTGCCTGCAATCATAAACTTCAATTAACTGTTCTTGAAAACTGACATTGTTTCTAGAAAATATGAATCTTGCTGGGGTTAGTTTCGCAGTAATATTAAATTAGAGAATGAATTGTTTTACCTCTCTAGGATCAGCAAGCATATTTACAATGGCAGCATCAATAGCATCTTGATTCTCAATTCTAGATGCTCTTGCTGCAAGTAAGACCACTGTATCCTTATCCATATCCTTGTGAAATACCTAAAAATCAACATTTCATTCATAAGATCTCTTTTTCCATATATAAGGCATTTCTGAAGCAAGTTCACTGCAAATTTGAGTAGCATGTACCTCAATAAGATTTTTGTCCACAGTTAGACGATTTAGAGTAAGAGTTCCAGTTTTGTCACTGCAAAGAACATCCATTCCAGCCATTTCTTCAATTGCTGTCATTCTCTTTGTAATTGCACCCTGTTCAAAATTTGATTTCCAGCTTCGTCAGAATTGTTTTCAGCTTTCCCATTTTTTGAATCCAAATTAAAATCGGGATAATTAAAATAACTTCAATCCCTATATAGTGGAAGACTAGCCTTCTAGAATTTGGAGATGACCTTCTCTGTATTTGAATTTAAAGTTTCTTAATAAAATCATGATAAGGACATAACTACAATCCACTGGTAGTAAGGCTGTGCCTTTTAACTACAAATTTTCTTGCAGGGATTTTACGAGCACATTTGCTGAATTGCACACTTCAAACATAAGAAAATTTTATGTTTGCTTGCTACCTGTTGAGAGAGACGGTGTGAACCTATTGCCAAAGTGACCGACAGAACAGTTGGCATGGCAATTGGAATTCCACCAATTAGCAAAACCAGGAGATTATTGATTCCACTTCTGTAAGAGCGCTGCTGGATAGGATACATGACTATGATCTCCAAAATCATACCAATAGCTATTGAGCAAATGCAGAAGTTCCCGATTGCTGTGAGGACCTGCAATGGGAGAGAGGTTCGCAGAATTAGATTTTACATGTTTTGCTATTTATTCTTCATAAACATTTTCAGTATGTCCTAAATAACAAGATTGAAACATTCAATTGATGAAAAACACTAATCGTGTTTTAACTATCAAAAGAAAAAGAGGAAAAGCACAAAATTTCCTTAAAAGATATCCTTTAGTACATCAATCTTTTTAAAATTGTACTTGATTTTATTTTTACTGTAGATTTTATAACTCAACTATGTAACCTTTTACATATATTCATGCTGG
>MU225495.1:2626803-2637882 GCA_018584345.1 Thuja plicata | reverse complement strand
TGCTAAAGGTTTTTCAAAGTTATGATTTTATCTAGCTGGGCATTCAAAATCATTTGATTCACCACTTAAATCTTTCCAAAATGTGTTGATTTTGAGATGGCTTAATCTGGTTTCAAACATGGCGAAAGATTTAGCTCAACTTACAGAAAAAGTTACAGAAACCTCGCCCAGAGAGCAATTGATGAAGCACCCAGATACAATTCCTGTTCCTGGCCCTGCTGCTTCACCCCAGCAAAAACAGAACAGTCATTCATTGAACTCACATTATTTGCTCGCATTAACTTTTAGCTTTAGGGTTTTGAGCATATGGGTTACTACAAGTGACAGAGTAGTTTTCCATACCTGTTGGACTGTGAAGGCTTGAATTTGTGTGGATGGATCACAATTGGTCGCTTTCCCTTTGATTGCTCTTTAATTTGAACTTGGTTATATTTTAGTGGGAGTTGACTGTTTGTTTGAGACTGAGAGGGCTTCACCAAGCAGTCATGGAAGGTGTAGCAAATGCCACATATTTCCATTTCCATTTCCCAGCCGTCTTCTTCACACATATCTGCCATTCAAACACAGTTTTGAGAAAATTGTTTGATGTGTCTTATTTTGGGTTGCTTTCCGACTTTCTTGGGAGGATTGGATTCAAACAGACATTCCAACCAACCATTCTCAGCTTCATATTGAAGTAGCTGGAATTTGGTTCATTAAACAATAATAATAATATGTAATTTGGTGTGTGCGAACCAGGTACTCATTTCATTAATGAGTTTTAATGCGTGCACACTCCTCTTCTCTAATCGACGTTTAGATGCACGTTTTGACTGTATTTATTATTGATTCATTTAATTTCAATTATTTATAAATATGATCAAATCTGCATTGACTGTGCTCCGTAGATTTTGTTTCTCGTTCTGCATAGACATTGTGTGTCTCTTAAATGTGTTCCCTACTTTAAAATAATCTTGTTTTATGCTTATCAATAGTGTGGTTGGTTTTTTTTGGTTATCAGTTCTTGAAAAAAACTAATATGATTGGGAAAGTAAAGATATCTTTAATTTTTTAAAATTAATTTTAAGTAGAGCACTGCATTTAATTAAGTATTTATATTTAGATTTTTTTTAGTCGAGTTAAGGCGAGACTAAACCGTTTGCTCATCACACCAGCCTCCCTCCCCACCGAGCTGGCTAGCCCTTGCGAGCATTCATATTTAGATTATTAACTAGTGCTTGTATCAAAAGTGGTGTAAGGGTTATGCCATACGAAATTATTTATAAATTAATAAATTGGAGAGAACATTTTGATATGTTCATTAAAGACACATTAGTTTTATGTATAATATTTTATATATAATAGAGTAATTTTTTTTATACAATTCTAAAATGCATAAGCAATTGTTTATATAAATTTATTGACCATGAAACAAAAGGGTTTTTATGTAATTGAACAAAGATAGAATACACATTTACACACCCAAACAACTTATATATAGATAATATATATTCCATATAACCAACATTGAAAACATAAGATTCATTATAATTCGTCAAAATAAAACAAACCTCCTTTTAACTACAAGTTCAAAATTATCTTTTTTTCAAGTAGTTTTCAATAGTTTTAAATTATTACTTCTATTCTACTTTATTGAGATATTTTTTATTAGGTGGATTTATCATTAGAGTTGATGTGGCAAAGGTTTGCAGATTAGATCTATGTATTATTTCAAACCAAATATTTCCATAGGATGACCTATTTGTCTTAACTCATCTAATATTTTAGTCGTAAGGATTCAATGCATGGATGGAAAGCTATTTATTTTTCTATGTCAAATGTAGGAGTGAGAAGTGTCGGTATAGGCTTAAGTTTTACTTAGATAGTCAACATAAGAACTTTAATAGATATTAGTTGCACTTTATTTAATATTTTTTAACCTTTTTTAGATTAGTAGTTTGATAATGGTATTGTTACCTCTTAACACCTCATATATTGATATAGGGTGTTTGTATAGTTTGTATTCTCTTGATCTTTTGTTCACCTCTAGTGAAATGTCGTTTCTATGTTGCTTCTCCTTGTATCCATACCAAAAATTTGAGACTTGAACAAAATTTAAGACAATGGAGATCTAAGCCAAGCCACTTTTAAATAAAAGTACCACTTTTCATACACTTAAATTATTTCCATATTCTTCTTGCCTAAACAAGTATACATTTTTAAAATTTGATGGCCTGAATCCAAGACTGCATTTATTGGTGGGAGTTAACTATTATATGACCATTGCTAAAATTGATGCCTATATTTTACAACCATAATTTATAATACATATTAAAATATATTTCTATGTTAAAATTTAGGACGTATTTTCTTCAAACAAGAGCTTTGGTACTAGTTCTTGTTATTTTCTATTTGTGTCATTAGCACCACAAGGGGGGGAGGGAAGAATAATATTGTTTGATGTAAACTTGACAATATTGAAAATGCATGCCTTTTTTTGACCTCTTGTCAGGTATCTTATTGGAAGCTCTAAGAATTTGGATAAGTTGTTTATCATTAAAGAATTTTGACCAATAAAAGGGGGATCTTAGCAATGATTGACTTCAAGGGAATGCTAGTGATTTCTAATCTTTTTTTTTTACTACCACTATATTAATAATGAGGTAAAATGGATCATATGAACAACACCCTTAGCCACTAAATTTAAGGCACGTCTCAAGTCTCTATAATGATCTCTCTTCTATGATTCGGATACACTTATTAAAATTATAATTATTGTAAGATAACTATATTTTCAATTTTTATTTCTATTTATATAATAAAATAAAATTTAATCCTAAAATCAAAATTAAAAGTTATAAACAAGGAAGAGAGAAAGAGGAATCAACTTTAAATTGGTCTTTTTGTAGTCTCCTCCTTCACTTGGTTTGTCATATTTCATAGTTCAACTTGATCATGCTTAAGTGATGGATTCTATGATCTTGGAGATACTTATTCACTTTTCACAGATGCATACTTGGAGACCTCCTTCCTCCTCCCATTTGGACATGGATTAGCTTCTTCATCCTTTTATTGACTTGTTTCTTCCTAAGGGGAGACATGTTTCTTGTAGGCATTGGATCATCTTTTGTTTGCAAGCACACTTCATCAACATTGGAGTTTATTCATTTTGGGAGGGCTATGTTGTCTCCTTCTTTCCTTCCTATGGAGGGATACTTGATTGTATATATATTTAATCTTATCTTTTAAATCTAGCAATTGCCTACACTTTATCAAAGAAAAATGATTGTTGACATTGAGTTATTAAGAAATAATAATTAGAAAATTGTTAGGCAATGATTGATGAAAAATAATAGAACATTATTAACAAGCATGTGATATACAGATGCTAATGGAGATGGTTCAAGATTAGGGCATTATTAACAAGCATGTAATATACAGATGCTAATGGAGATGGTTCAAGATTAGTGCCCTAAGATGATGTTATAAGTTCTTATGTGAAAGTTTATTTATGCTTTCTTACTTGATTTGAAATGAATAAGTGATATCTATAAATAAAATAATAGAGTTAAAAAAAAAAACTCATAGAAATACTTAATTTCCCAAAAAAATTAAATAAAGAATAGTAGAAATTATATAAATGCCTATAAATCATTAAAAAAGCTTAATAAATTATTTATTTTAAATTATTTTTAAACTAATTTAACAATTTAATTTAAAATTATTTTTTGGTCGGTAATAATAGTGATTTTTTTCAAAGTAGATCGAGATTGAGCTTGGCCTGAACCAAGGGTGGATACATTGCAAGAATCCACCTTCCCCATCTTTGACACACGGACCAAGTCAAGATTTGATGACATTGCCTACCTTAGTGTGAGAACGAAGAGTCATATCGAAGGATCTCATCTTTACATTCCTACTCTTCCTATCTTTCACAGTGTGTCATCCCTCTTCAAGTCTAGTAGCTTCATTTTTCCCATCCTCAGAGTCATCCATTGAGTCCTGGGCCTTCTCATCAATAGACCCCATCTCTTTTTGGGAATGGCCCTCATCTGTCACCAGGTCATTCTTCATATCTCTAGTCCCAAAAAGAGCTTTTTTCTCCCTTCTAGTTGGAGTGACTAAGCCATTAAGCTGTTGATTCCCATCACACCCTAACTCAGCCATACTGTCATTATTTTTCGTGGGTTGAGAAACCATCTCTGGAGGGGTTGTTGTTTCTGCTCACCGAAAACAAAACGCGTGCGAAGCTCTTTTGTTGCACAACCTTCTTCTCAACCGTATAATGTTGGGAAGAAACATTCGTCCACCATGAAGTCAACTTACACACTCTTCCTTTATCACACTTAGCTGCCGTGTGTCCAGTCTGAAAATAGATTCTACATCTAAAAAGAATACCTTCATAGTCCAAAGATTGAACCCAACAACCCTTTGAAGTTTTGATCATAATCTCTACAAGAAGCTCTTTAGCCATATTCATTTCAACAAGGATGAAAGCATAAGTAGAATGGAGCAGATTAGAGGATCCTTCATCTACCATTAGAAAAATCCCTAAAGCATCACCTACTGCTTCTAGGCAAGAATCAAACCAAAGATGCAAGGGCAGATTAGGGATTCTCACCCATATTGGGACTTTGTCAAAGACTTCTTTGGCTAGGTTGAGATCTGGGTGCCACAATTTCAGCATCAGAACAAATTTGTTCTCTCAACATCATTGGTGATCACACAAGATACTATTTCTATCCTTTGCCTTCTCAAAAACAACAATAAAGAAACCTTCGACAAAATTTCCTTGCATTCTTCTCTGTTAGTTTTGAAAGGAAATTGTTAAAATGGTTTTATTTGTTCATTATTTTTTTTATACCTGAATCATTTTTGTGTATTGCTAAATGTTTTAGGGGTTGGTATTGGTGGAAAAAGATTTTATCCTTGTTAAGTGTTTTTTAATTCAAAATGGAATATTTATTTTCTTAAGTTTTTTTAACAAACCCAAATACGGGTCTCATGCATAACTGTTTATGTTAAGTTTCTGGTTATGGATTTTGTAAAGGGGGAAAAGATTTGCTTTGAAATCTTAAATGAGTTTCTATTTATTGTAATGTTATTGATTTGTTTCTCTTAACCTGCGTTCCAGACATTTTTAATAAGTTAGGGTTTGGGTATTGTTAGAGGTGTAGTTTGTTTAACCCGAGCATGGGTAAGTTCTTTATGTGTTTTCATGTTTCTTTTAGTTGTTATTCATTTTATCATACACCACTGTTATTGTCTAAACTTTGATTTTGGGTATACTTTTTTAAAGGATGCAATGCTTGACTCGGGTATAGAGTATTTTTGCATACGAGTCAGCATGGTTGCAGTTAAGTATTTTGATTATGGTTTAAGTTAAATGTTCACTTCACTCTTGTTCAGCTTTACAGTTTTCAACCCAGTCTAGATATGGGGTTC
Source organism: Thuja plicata (assembly GCA_018584345.1). Taxonomy (NCBI): domain Eukaryota; kingdom Viridiplantae; phylum Streptophyta; class Pinopsida; order Cupressales; family Cupressaceae; genus Thuja; species Thuja plicata. The sequence goes on along the minus strand of MU225495.1, from coordinate 2,632,458 downwards.
AAGTTTTATTATTATGGATTATAGTTGGTTCGATATACATTTGATCATATTCACATTTTAAGACAATAAATGTTCAATTTAGTTCAATTTTGTAAGGGATTTGGAACAATTGAGAAGATAGTTTTAATATCCAGTTACCGTGGTAGTTTTGTTTCAGTTTGAAAGCAAAAGGTGTTATAAATATTTAATATTGAAGGAACTCGATATGAATAGAGATAGAGAGAATGTTGCATTCTTCATTTGTATATTCATCATCCACTAATAGTGATGGAATCCTTTCATCCACTTATCTATCCTCCTCAAGCCTAGTGGATCAACCTTCCTTCCAATGTATGATTGAAGATAGGTGTGAGCTTCCTTGTTTGATCATCAATTCTAGTGATTGTCCTTCACTCCCTATTTTTATTTCATTATAGAACCATACATAAGCTAATATTTGGAATTCTTGATTTTTTCCAATTTGTCCAAAAGTTGTTGTTGGAGGAGCTCATACAAGTCAAACCTTTCACTTTTGACGAACATTTTATGTGTAGTGTAGGTAGTGGTGGAAGTGGAAGAAACCTCATGATTCTGATAGTAGATTTTGTATTCCAACCCTTGGTTTCATACTTCACATCAAGATCAATAATGTCTTCAGTAATTATAGTCCTTCTATTGGATTAAGCACCAATTAACTATGTAACCATATCATTTGTTACTATCTTCAATACCATAAGAGTGTCAGAGGAGGATACAAATCATGTCAAATTCCTAATAACATCTTCATGTTTTTGTGTTGTTATTCTAGACACATGATATCTCCAAACATATAACTCAGAATGATCTGAATCCATGCATGTTCTAACTAAAATATGAAAACTTCTTCCAGATATTGAAACCCATCTATGGATTGAGCTTCTATTATGGTTTGTATGTTATTATGTCATCTTCTACCATCAATTCCTTCTATCTATCGTTGAATTTGACATGACTTACCTCTTGTTAGCACTCAATTTTTTTGCAAAATTTGATATGCCTCAATCGGCTATTGCACCTAGAAAATACACTTGCAAATTCTCTCTGAGTAGCCCAATTTGAAGGTGTATATCTTCCAACCTTGTGTTTGTCATGCAAAACCACTTGAGAGCTAAGATCACATTCTATAAGTCAGTCCAAATTTCTATTTTTACCCTCCCACAATCAGACTTGCGTATTTTCAAGATCCCTCATTTGGATTTTCTATGAAGGTTTGTTGTTTGCACATTATTCAACTTGTTAAATTGGTCAACTTTGGAGGGTAATAAATCGAGACCCAACACTTTTCATATCAAAATGGTTCTTTCCCTCAATTGCCCTCATCTTAATATGCTCACGTGTCCATTTTTAAAACCCAATCCATTCATTTGATATTTTTCAAAACCCCAATCTGTTTGTGATTTATTTAGTTTACTACTTCTTCGATGTAAAGTTTATCAAAATTGATTTATGTGGGAGTCAATATGTCATGTCCAAATAATCTTCGAGCTAAGCCAACTTGTCATTGTAATTGTCTACACTACAAGAATTCCTGTGCAAGTTTGTAAAGTCCTAGTCATTCATTTGATATTTTTACTATCTCAAAACCATATGCAATTTGTTGATGTTTTCTACTTGCACAGTATTTTGTCTCCCAAAGGGGCTACTTCGAAGATTAATATTTTTCACTCATGGCCCTGTCATGACTGGTGGATTGTTTCTCATGGTTGTCAACATATTCATATACCCTCTTGCAGAATTGTTAGATCTCACAATGAAGTTTGGCATTTTTTTTGGAAGGCAGAACAAATGAAGTTTTTAACAATTGATTGCAAGTCTATCTCAAGGATCTGCAGAGTGATAAAGTTTGGTAATTAGTATATTGCACATGTGATACAATTTGAAAAATCCTTGTGATACATTAACTTATCATACCCAAATGAGCCCCTCTGTCTAGTGGCAACATCTCAGGCGAGGGTTTGATATTTTCTCAGAGGCAAAGTTATTCAGTTTTGGAAGTCTAGAAGAAAAGTCAGAGACTGGAAAAATCAGCAACTCCCCACTTTATTTTTGCCCAAAAAGCTTTCAGTTGTGGTTCCGGCCAGTTGTAAATATGAGAGTTGTTTATATTATTTATGGAAGCTTTGGAATAGTGTATGGACATCCATTAAAGCATAATAGAAAGTATTTTTATGAGGTGTTGTAGTTACCAGTACCCGAGTGGATACAATTGGAGAAGCATAGGAAATGCACACTAACTATTTGCCAGAATGCCCGCATCGTATGACACAGTTTCTCGCGCAAAAGATGCCAGCTTGTTATAGGAAACAAACTCATTTCGGAGGAGAATTCTTTTCTCTCTACGATCGCACGTCTCATGCCAGTAACAATAAGAGTAAGATTTCCATCGACAAGACATAGAATATCTCTTGGCGAAGGGACAATTGATCGGGAAGACATACCCCTTCGGAGCAGGATAGAGTTATGCCCCCGATACTCTAGGTCATGCCGATATTGGGAAGACATTATACTTGTCTCTCCGAAGCAATCAAAAATTGTAATAAAAGAGGAGAGGGCACGCAAAATGTATACGGGTGAGGCAGAGGCGTGACAGTTTCCCAAAGAGGTGCCATTTTAGAGAATCTCATGGAATGCAGAGATCTGTGGATTTTCAAAGACTTTAGGCAAACATTTTCATGAAAATGCAATTGGCAGGTGGAAAGACTGATTCTATAAACAGCGGCCAGAGTGCACTCTGTGCGTATATAAGCTTTGAAACATGGTATGGGAGTTCATCAATATAAGAGGGGGGTTTTTACCCCATTTTGGAGATGTAACTGCCATTGGTGCAACATGAGAAGTTTGAAGTAATGAATTTTTAAAATGCCTCACCTCATGCCATCAAATGCAATGACTAAGGCGTATGCAGAAAACGTCAGTGGTGAAAGTCTTTGTAGCTTGAAATATCAAAGTGGATATGCATGCAAGACATGGATAGACAGGCAGGTCAGTAAAATTATTTATGGAGATATTAACTCAGGAAATGATGCATAGAGACTACACGACAACTGTTTGTCAAAATGCCTCATCAACCGAATTCAATGATTGGAGGGTACGCAGAAAAATGATAAGTTGAGGAGATTTTAAAGACTTTCAAACACGTATGATTAGCAGATGGTAGGCATACACATGACCAGCAATTTGTTTAACAAGAATGCCTCGAGGAGGTGGCATTTACAAAATAATTGCGGCACAGAGTATGGATATACATCAAAACACAATGTGCAAATATTTTTTCACTTATACATTGTATTTACAAAATGTCGTGGTAGACATATGCAGGAGGAATTGTTTACAGATCCCACCAATCAAATCTTATTTCATCAAACATGATGACCAGAGATTAGAAATGTATGCAGAGTATGAAGTGTGAACAAGGCTGTGATCTGTTTGAATAAAAGCCTATCAGAAAATGTGATCTGAATAAAATGTATTTGCAGAAAACGGTTGTAAGTGCCTCAGAGATTTTCAATAAATGCAATCCAGACATCAACCCACCGAAATTGTTTGGAAAATGCTTCGAAGGGACTATCAAAACGTTGGGTACAAAACAAGGTGTGAACTATTTGACATAATACCTCAAAGATATGCCACCCAATGAATAGACTCTCTGCCAGGACGTTCGAATACTATTCTAGTGTTTATAACCGAAACAAAGACAAGTTAGAAGGTATTTGTCAAGAAAATTTATCATTTTTATAAACAGAGGAGTCGAATCAGTGTATTGATGTTGCAAATATGTAAGAGCAGAGTGTTGCAATAATATAAGAGGAAGATATTCTTCACGAGGAGGAAAGAAGAAAAATGAAGAGTTCAAGCAATTTGCAATTTTATTATGTAATTAGTTGATTTGTTTGGGGAAATTGATTAGTTTAATAGGATTAGCTAATTAATTTTTCTTAAATAGTCAGTAACCAAGAATTGTAACCGATCAAAGAGTTCCCTTGCATTTAGAAAAGGGAAACCGGAGGATTGGGAAAAGGGGACAAAATTAGATTTAGGAAGAGAGATACACAAGGAAGAACGAGGGATGTACATTATTCAGTCCTTTTTGGCATTGGAGTAATGGAGAAAAGCATCTTAATTGATGTTCCTTTAATGGTGTTCAACTATTGAGTTATATTTTGTTAATAAAATTATTATCTAGTTGTCTCTAGATTGAGACTTTTAAATCATTTAAAATGATGTATCAAGGATAATATTCATTTTGTCAAAACACATTTGTTGTTCGTGTGGTTTATTTGATTGGCATCTGTAAGGAAGAATTGAATTCATTTTCAATAGATCACAGTGGTTTGAAGAATTTCTTTTGGATTATAAAAAGAAGAACCTAATAATAAACCTTTTTGCACGTTTATAGAAGGTATAAACAATCAAAGTGTCCTTTAGCTCGAGTTAAGCCAATAGAGAGATGCATACCTTTCAAAATTTTGACTCTGTTACCCAATGAATAAAGGGAACTAAACAATAAAATCAAGAATATATAAAAAACTTTCATTCACATGCACTTTGATTTCAGTTAGTAAGAGTAGGAGAAGGATTAAAAGCAGGGGTAGGAATAAGATTAGAGGTAAATTGCTCTATTTTAGATTATTCATGTCATTCTGAGATAGAGTAAGTAGAAGTTAGAGAAGATTTCAATCTTCTTAATCATTTTTAGGTGGACCCGCCTTGGTCTAGTAGAGCTAGAAGTGTTGGGGAATTTGATCATTTTGATCAATCCTGTTCATTGGCCAAAGTCAATTGTTGAGCCTAATAATAAAACCTCGCATATTCTTAGGGTTTGGAAAACCTATAATTTTGGGAACCAATACCTATGTTAAAGATATAAGAATATATCCCCTAACATTGATGCAGGAGCATCCTGGGTGTAAGGGCAATCTTGCATCACCCAAAAATATTTCTGTTTGCTTTTCAATAAGGGTTATCTTGTGCAGAGCTACTATCTATGGAAACTTGCTATTTTTAGTAAGTTGGTCATACGATCTCAGGATGCTCTGATTTCACATTTGGAGGTTCATCTCAGTCTTATCAGATTTTCGGTATTGGCAGCAGGGTACAGAAACTTTGAACTCAGTTTTGAAGGCTTTAGAGGCCCCAGATGAGGTCAAAAATTTGGGTGACAAGCTCTTGCGTTGGTCAAACCTGTAGAGCACTTCGTGGCCTTTCCGGATTGGGGTCATAATAGTCAATCGGGTCAACTGGCGATGACTTATGGTCTTCGAAAGTTGGGTCACCTGAAATGGCAAAAAATAATTTTTCTTCAAAATTTCTGTTCGGGTTTCAAAAGTTATTTTGAGCCGACTATGATGTAATAAATTGTAAAATAAAATAATTCTAAGTTTGGTTGGCCCTATGGGCTAAATTTCTGGAACCTTGTCGGGCGATGGAAATTGCCTATATAAAGAAGGCCCGTAGTGTTGTCTAGGGCAGTTCTGGGTAGATCTGGGTAATAATTCGAGGCTTTGTCCTATAAAATATTGTAAGGGGAATGCCCATGTGGCTTTGCATATTGTAATTCTGAAAGTTTGTAATTTCACATTTGTGGAGATAATAAGAAGCCCATTTTCTGTTCTTGCAAATTGTTGTTGCTTCTCTGTT
>MU225495.1:2613401-2626703 GCA_018584345.1 Thuja plicata | reverse complement strand
CCCTGCAAGAAGACTAATGATGTTGTTCATGTAGTAGAATTATTTTTCAGAGAAGTGGTGAGGCTACATGGTTTTCCAAAGACCATAGTTTCAGATTGAGACACTAAGTTTGTTGGATATTTCTAGCGTACGTTGTGGAAGAAGTTGAAGACAGATTTAAAGTTTAGTTCATCACATCATCCATAGATTGATGGACAGACAGAGGTGGTGAATAGGAGTTTGGGGAATTTGCTGAGATGTTTGGTTGGAGATAAGCCAACAGGATGGGATTTGATTTTACTACAGGCAGAATTTGCATACAATAATTCTATCAACAGGAGCATTGGTAAATCACCGTTCCAGATTGTATATGGAAGTAGTCCAAGAAACGCATCTGAATCGAGGAAGATAGATAAAGGAGAAATAAGTAGTGCTGAAGCTGAGGATTTTGTAGAACACTTGAAGAACATCCATGAGGAAGTGAGGAAGGACATTACCAAAATGAATGCACAGTATAAGGCTAAGGCAGATAAGAAAAGGAGACATAAGAAATTTCAGGTTGGGGATGAAGTCATGGTTCACTTACAGAAGGAGTGGTTTCCAGTTGGTACATATAACAAGCTAGAAATGAAGAAGTTTGGACCATGTAAGATACTAAAGAAGCATGATTCAAGAAATGCATATGAGGTAGAATTTCCTAGTGAGCTGAATATTTCACCAGTGTTTAACATTTCAGATTTGACAGAGTATCATGAAGGAGGTGTTGAAGATGAGATCACAGTGGCACAGTGGAGTATTCTAGCAAGTAGTTCAGATACCAAGGAGATTGAAGACATACTAGACAGTCGTGTTGGTAGAAGCACAAGGAACATGACATATGAAGAATATCTGGTCAAGTGGAAATGACGACTTGTTGAAGATTCATCATGGCTGACAAGGGAGGAGGTTAACTGTCTTGGTTTTCCTCTGCACACCTGAGTCATGATAGGGTCACTTCTCAAATTACCCCAGGTGTCTGATGTAGGAGCATCCTGGGTGTAAGGGCAATCTTGCATCACCCAAAAATATTTCTGTTTGCTTTTCAATAAGGGCTATCTTGTGTAGAGCTACTATCTATGGAAAGTTGCTATTTTTAGTAAGTTGGTCATATGATCTCAGAATGTTCTAATTTCACATGTGGATGTTCATCTCAGTCTTATCAGCCTGCCAGTAAATTTTCATGGCTAGATCAGGTCTAGTTTTGAAGATATTAAAGATTTTCGGTATTGGCAGCAGGGTATAGAAACTTTGAACTCAGTTTTGAAGGCTTTAGAGGCCTCGGTCGAGGTTAAAAATTTGGGTGACAAGCACTTGCACTAGTCATTCCTATAGAGCGCTTCATGGCCTTTCCAGATTGGGGTCATAATAGTCAATCAGGTCAACTGGCGATGGCTTATGGTCTTCGGAAGTTGGGTCACCTGAAATGGCAAAAAATAATTTTTCTTCAAAATTTATATTCGGGTTTCAAAAGTTATTTTGAGCCGACTATGATGTAATAAATTGTAAAATAAAATAATTCTAAGTTTGGTTAGCCCTATGGGCTAAATTTCTGGAACCTTCTTGGGCGGTGGAAATTGCCTATATAAAGAAGGCCCATAGTGTTGTCTAGGGTAGTTCTGGGTAGATCTGGGTAATAATTTGAGGCTTTGTCCTACAAAATATTGTAAGGGGAATGCCCATGTGGCTTTGCATATTGTAATTCTGAAAGTTTGTAATTCCACATTTGTGGAGATAATAAGAAGCCCATTTTTTGTTCTTGCAAATTGTTGTTGCTTCTCTATTTCTGTTATGTGTTTGTGGCATTAAGGGGAGCACCCTCCATCAAACATCTTCCATGTACAGAATATCTGATGAAATATATGAAAATGTTCCTTCTTTATCTACCTCTTGAAGACATATTTTTTCCATTAGTATGAAAGGAAAATAGTTTTGAAACTGTCGGTAACACCAACACCGAAAGTCAGGTTAGTGCAACCTGACAGACAAGTTCCAAGCAAACTCGATGACACAATGCAACCCGAAAATGTTACAAGGGAACCCAACAGAGTAACCCAAAAAAACAAACCCGACAGAGGAACCCAACAAGCAGAATATAGTGCAACTCGACAGAGGAACCCGACAGACCAAAGAGCATCCTGAGCACCAGTCTACCGAGAGACAGTTAGAATCCCGAGAAATGTGGATCTGACTTCCACATCAGATAAAACACTTGTGTTTTATATTTATCTTTTCTATTAGCTTTAAATCCATTTCTTTAGGGACAAACAATGTAATTGTAACTGTTTTAATCAGTCTAACTGATTGAAAACATGCAAACTAGGAGATCAAGGTCAAGTTGTAAACCTTCGATCATAGAGTTATCATTTTAATACGTGAAACTCATATAGGTCAATATAATTATATAAATAGATATTTAATCTATCAGAACACATGTGTCTAATGATGATTGTAGCTGAGGAGCACATCTATGGACCAGACTAAGAGTTTTATGCAGAAGAACAACCAAAGATGAAATCAGTTATCAAGAACAAGAATCAAGGCTACTGAGCAGAACAGAGGTATTGATCAATCACAATAGGTGATAAATATACTTGTAATCTTTAATGGATCTACAATCAGAAATTGTAGATTGCATATACTCAGGTCATTGAATATTTTTGACTACATTCTAACAAATGTAGCAAATAGAAGAAATCCTTGAGAAAGGTGGATTTAACAATCCTTTATAAATCTCTTAACTGAGTGCACACTAAAAAGTGTCGCTAAAGGTCTTAACAGAGTAGACCTTAACCAATCTCCATATAATACTCCTAACAGGGTAGATCATCAGAAGTGATAAAAAATTGTAAGTCTTAACCGACCCTTCCATTCTGCAGATAGTGAAGCTTTGTGGGTTTCATCCCCACCACAATTTTTACCTTCTAATAGGGGTTTTCTATGTTACCAAATCTTGTGTCACGTGTCTATACATTTCATGAATGTTTCTATGAATGTTTTACATGTTAATTGAGTTAATGAATTGATATAACATACACAAATATAAGATAGCTTAAATGGTTAGTAATACAACGTATTGATTACAAAAGGATAAAGGTTAAGTGATAAAAGTTTTGAGGGTACTGATTCACCCCTCCCCTCTCAGTACACCATTCCATTATTTCCAACAATTGGTATCAGAGCTAGATCTCTTATTTGGAAAATTTTAAAGACTTATAGAGAAAAGATCATACAATGGAAAGGTACAAGCTAGACAAGAGTATTTAAAATAAGAAGTTAGAGATATAGATCTTCTATGATAAATATAAAGAAGCTAGAATCAAGATGAGATAGTTGCTAGATGAAAGAAAGATTATGGCATCTCGTTGTAATGAAACAAAATATCATGAAGAGGAGATACCTGATCTATTTGATTCATCACAATTTACATCTAGCAAATCATCAGATACATCTGAAGAAAGCCTCACAAGTCTGAATGAAATCAATCAACACCTGGTTGGACAAGTGAAATCACTGCAAATCGGTCAAGAGACACAAATGGTAAGGATGATTGATGTCATGAATAATGCTAGACAAGCTGAGCAACAAAGAACAATAGCTATTGATGTGACTCAAGGGAGGCAAGGAGAAGGGGGCCAAGGCTCTCCCTGCTACCAAACCAGCTTGCAGAACCAATGCGGAAGCTAAACAACATAGTGAGAGAAGAAAATACAAAGATCATTTATATTAGATTGATCAAACTCATTACATGCCAGGTTGTAAGGCCTTCCCAGTTTCGGCCATATACTCAATGAATTACAATAAGATCTTCATACAATAGAGATTACAGACCTTTGATTGCAATATCTAAACATTTTCTTTCTCGCTCTAAGATTGCTCTCTAAATTATGAACATACAAAAGAATATATACAAGAGACCAATAAGAGAGGTCGGCACTCAAATCCATAAGTGAGACCCAAATTTAGGTCCACACATATCCCAATGAGAGACCCCAAATCAATTAAGCCATTGGAAATAACTGAAGAAGTCAGCCACCAGATCTAACTCCAAAATAAATGTCTCGGGCAAAGGTTGATCGAGCAACCGAGTGACCAACTTGAGTGACAGAGCCAAGCATGACCGAGCAGCAGGGAACAAAACCTGAGCGTCAGAAGAGAAACCCGAGCAACATGAAAATAAACAGGCATTCCCGAGCAACAGGACCTGAGCATCAAAACTAAGCATTATTGAGAAAAAGAGCCCAAGTAATAGAGTATTTCTTGAGAAGATTCTAAACAAACACAAACATTTTTTTGGTTGAGCAGGATTGCCAATGACCCAAGATGCTCCTGCATCAGACACCTTGGGTTACAAGAAATGATTCCCCGAATCATGTGTCTGGGGTTACAAGAAATGATTCCCCGAATCATGTATCAGGTCCAACTTGAAATGAATCCAACTTAGGTTGAGAAATCCAAGATGAGTCCTCAATTAGTCTGTTCTTCCATTTTACCAGATATTCCATGTATTCTTTTCCTCTTATACTTCTGCCAATCCTCTATTTCAAAATCTTCTCCACTTATTCTATCTGCTTCTTAGGATAATCACATGATACCGTCACTTCTTCATCAGGTTCATGATATTGATATAAGTCTGAAATATTAAATATAGGTGATATATCCATGTCATCAGGTAGTTCAACTTCATAAGCATTTCCACTGTCAAACCTTCTCAGTATTTTGCAAGGACCAAATTTCTTCATCTTCAATTTACCATATGTTCCAATAGAAAATCTACCTTTCTTCAGATGAACCATCACTGCATCACCAACTTCAAATTTTTTTATGTCTTCTTGATCTGTTTACACTGCTTTTGTAATCCTGATTACTTTTCTCCAGATTTTGTTTTACATCTTCATGCAATGTCTTCATAAATTTCATAAATTCTTCTAATTCAACACTTCTTTTCTCTTCTCCAACAATATCTCTCAAGTCTGATATACCTCTCAGTTGTGTGCCATGAACAATCTCAAATGGTGTCTTTCCAGTACTTATATTCTCTGAACTGTTGTATGCAAACTCTGCTTGTGCCAACATCAAATACCAATTACTTGGTGTGTCTCCAACTAAGCATCTCAACATATTACCTAAACTTTGGTTTACAACCTCTGTTTGTCCATTAGTTTGTGGATGAATTGTAGAACTAGACTTCAACTCAGTATCCAACTTCTTCCAAAGTGTTCTCCAAAAATAGCTAACAAACTTACTGTCTCAGTCAAAGATGATACTCGGTAATCCATGCAATATGACAATTTCCTTAAAGAAATGATCTGCTAGGTGTACTGCATCTGATATTTTCTTACATGGTATGAAATGTGTCATCTTAGAGAATCTATCCACAACAACAAATATGGAATCATTACCTCTTTCTATCCTAGGTAAGCCAAGAACAAAATCCATGTTGATATCACTCCAAGGTTACTTAGGGACAGTAATAGGTGTATACAAACCAGTATTCTGACTTACTCCTTTTGCAACTTGACAAACTCCACAACTTCTTACAAACTTATGAACATACTTATACAACTGAGGCCAAAAATACCTCTCCTTCAACAAACTCAATGTTTTATCAATACCAAAGTGTCCAGCCTATCCACTACTATGTTTCTCCTTTATTAAATTAGTTCTCATTGATCCTCTCGGTATACACAACTGAATACCTTTGAACAACATATCTTCTTGAATGAAATAATCTTCATACTTACTTGATTGATTTGGATTAGGTTCTCTGCACACTCTCCACTGCTTTAAAAAATTAGGATCACTTTCATACAAATTCTTCATGTCATCAAAACCAAGAACTTCAATTCTCATTTTAGTCAACAAAGATCTTCTACTCAATGCATAAACAACTCTATTAGTAACTCCACTCTTATGCTTAATCATAAATGTAAAACTCTGCAAATACTCAACCCATTTCATATGTCTCTAATTCAACTTATTCTGACTACCCAAATACTATAAAGCCTTATGATCCCTATACAACACAAATTCATTTGGCATCAAATAATGTCTCCATTTCTTCATAGTTTGAACAATAGCATAGAACTCTTGATCATAGACATAATATTTCCTCTTTGTATCATTCAACTTTTCACTAAAGAAAGCAACATGTTTACCTTCTTGAGTCAATACAGCTCCAATTGCACTTCCACTTGCATCACATTCAACTTGAAATACCTTATTGAAATCAAGTAATGCTAACACAGGTAATTCAACAACTTTCAGCTTCAAAGCCTCAATACTCTTATCAGCTCCATGTGTCCATTTGAATTCTCTTTTGTCTCCTCATCATTTCAGTCATAACATTACAAATAGAACTGGAATTTCTGATAAACTTCCTGTAAAAACTTGACAAGCCATGAAATGATATTACCTCAGTGACATTTTTAGGTGTAGGCCAAGTCAATATAGCTTCAACCTTCTCTAGATCCATCTTCAAACCATCAGCTGAAATCACAAAACCTATATACACAAGTTCTTCTTTCATGAAGGAACACTTTTTCAGATTTATTAGCAACTTTTCCTCTTTCAATCTCTACATCACTTTCCTTATATGCATCAAACTCTCTTCTCTAGTCTTACTGAATATCTGAATATCATCCAAATATACAATCACATATTTATTCAACAATTTCTTTAGAACTTCATTCATTAATCTCATAAATGTACATGGTGCATTAGTTAAACCAAAAGACATAACCAACCATTCATACAAACCTTCCTTTGTCTTGAAAGAAGTCTTCCATTCATCACCTTCTATGATTATGATCTGATGATATCCACTCTTCAAATCAATTTTGGTAAAATATCTTGCTCCACTCAAACAATCCATTATGTCATCCATTCTTGGTATAGGAAACCTATACTTTACTGTAATCTTATTAATGGTTCTAGAATTAGTGCACATTCACCATTCTCCATTCTTTTTAGGTGCCAATACATCGGGTACTGCACATGGACTCAAACTTTCTCAGATCAAACATTTGTGCAACAATTCATGAGCTTGTCGGTTAAGCTCTTCATTTTTGGTTGGTGTTAACCGATGTGGTGCTTTGTTTGGAAAACTAGCTCTAGGAATCAAATCCATACAAGGACTGATATCTCTCATTGGTGGCAAACCATCAAGTACATTATTTAAAATTATCTCATTGTACTCAGTGAGTAACTTTCCAACTTCTGCAGGAATGTCATCTTCTATATTCTTACTTGGTTTGTTAGGGATCAAAGCATAACATATATTATTCCTTTTCAAATCTTTAACAAACTATCTGCCTTCCATCAGACAAACTTTCACAGATGTACATATCTCACCAACAGATTCTTCAATCAAAGGTAACAAAACTTGCTTCTTACCATCAACCCAAATAGAGTATCTTCTCAATCTTCCATCATGTATAGCATGTCTATCATATTGCCAAGGTCTACCCAAAAAAATATGACAATAGTCCATATGCATAATATCACACAACACCTTATCATAGTACTTTCCAATTTTTAGATTCACAAAACATTGTTCACTCACCATTAATGTATGATCATCCTTGATCCATGAGATTTGATAGGGTTTTGGATGTTTCATCCTTTCCAATTGCAACTTTGCAACCATTTCCTCAGATGCCAGATTTTCTGAGCTTCCACTATCAACAATCACCTTCCAAACTTTGTCTACAACTCTACATCTGGTCTTGAATAAACTTTTCCTGACAGGATCTTTCTTATCCTTCTCACTCCATAGTATCCTTCGGATCTTGAAATTTCCTTCCTTCTCAGCTTCATTTGGTGTTTCCTCTTGCACCAATGCAATTTTGCTACTACTGCCTTTCTTGCTTGCATGTGTACATTCAAAGGATTTATCCCCTTCATCACCACAATTGTAACAAGTAACTTGGAATCCTTTTCTACTATAACCACCTATAGAGTAATTCCCTCTTCCTCGGTATGAATTTCCACTTTCCATTCTATCTTCCCTTTGTCTTGAGATGTGTTTGGAATTGACTTGTCTAGTTCAGATCTACTATTTTCACCATGAGATCTATCTCTTCCTCTAGGGAATCTACCACCTCTATCTCTTTGTCTTTGTTCATATCTTCTATTCAACTTATCTTCATCTTTTAGGGAAAATTGATATGCCTCCTCAATGCTGTCCATCTTAACCAAACTGATTTCATCTTGTATAGAAATTCTCAAGCCATTCAGGTATCTTGCAACTCTTTCCATTTCATCTTCAACATGTCCAGATTTGATTTCCAATTTGTAGAATTTATCCGTGTAATCTTTCACATTTTTATCCTTTTGCTTTAGGCTTTGCATTCTCCTAATCAGGTTAATTTGATAATCACAAGGTAGAAACTTTCCTTTCAATTTGTTTGTCATCTTATCCCATACCTTGATTTTGTCTTTACCCTTCTTCTTTCAATCTAATTGCAGATGTTCCCACCATAAGGATGCATGCCCTTTCAAATTTGTACTTGCAATCTTCACCTTCTTATCCTTTGTTAAATTATCATATTCAAAATACTTTTCTATTTCAGTTATCCAGTCAATCAATTCATCGGAGTCCAACTTTCCACTATACTCAGAAGGATTAAACTGAGAATTTCAAACTTGGCAAAGCTCTCAGGAATCACTCTTCTTCCTGATTCATCATAGGTACAGGTACAACTTCACCTTGAAATTCTTCAATCTCATCATCACTAACATCCTCAAGATGTCTTCCTCTACACTGGGCTGTCTCAACAGCTTCCAATCTAGCAGCCATATGTCTAAGCATATCAACTAAACCTGGATCTGCATTTCCTCTCTCATGAACCATCTTGAATCCCTCTGCAATTGTAGGTTAGATCTCAATCTTTTACCCCACAACAATACAAACTAGGGTTAGGTTTTACAAGAAGGAACTTAGATCTCACCAATACTTTGATACCACCTGACGCAAGGGAGGCAAGGAGAAGGGGGCTAAGGCTCTCACTGCTACCAAACCAACTTGCAGAACCAATGCATAAGACAAACAACACAGTGAGAGAAGAAAATATAGAGATCCTTTATATTAGATTGATCAAACTCATTACATGCCAGGCAGTAAGGCCTTCCCATTTTTGGCCATATATTCATTGAATTACAATAAGATCTTCATACAACAAAGATCACAAACCTTCGATCTCAATATCTAAACATTTGCTTTCTCGCTCTAAAATTTCTCTCTAAATTATGAACATAAAAAAGAATATATAAAAGAGACCAATAAGAGAGGTCAGCGCTCAAATCCATAAGTGAGACCCAGATTTAGGTCCACACAGATCCCAATGAGAGACCCCAAATCAATTAATCCATCAGAAATAACAGAAGAAGTCAGCCACCAGATCTAACTCCAAAATAAACGTCTTAGGCAAAGGTTGACTGAGCAACAGAGTGACCAACCTGAGCGACAGAGCCAAGCATGAATGAGCATCAGGGAACAAAACCTGAGCATCAGAAGAGAAACTCGAGCAACATGAAAATAAATAGGCATGCCCGAGCAACAAGACTCGACCATCAGAACTAAGCATTACCAAGCAACAAAGCCCGAGTAACATAGTATTTCCTAAGAAGCTTCTAAATAAACACAAACATCTTTTTGGTTGAGCAGGATTGCCAATGACCCAAGATGCTCCTGTATCATGATGACAGGAGGAATATTATTGAAAAGCTACAAGAGAAAGAGTTAGAAATACAAAGACTTATAGAACATCATCATGAGATCACCAATCAGATTATTCTTGTGAGTCAGGAGGCAAATCGAATGAACATAGAATTGAATGGAAAGCTGGAAGCTATTGGTGAGTTAAGAGAAGACAATGAAATATTGAAGCATGAAGTGAGAATTAAGAAACAACACAATGACATGATCAAGAGAGTTGAAGAAAGCACCAAAAGGATGGATGATTTTCTAGATGGACAAAGAAGAGTCAACAACGATATCGGATTAGGGTATACCAAAAATGGAGAATCACCATACCAAGCTAATCCAAAGAATTTCTACACAAATCCAAGACCAAGAAAGCAGTCATGCAATCACTGTGGAAAACCAAGCCACACATCAAATGTTTGCAGGAGAAAAATAAAAGGTATTCCTAAATCCACACCTTCATTCATAGGAAATTGTTATAAATGTAACAAGAAAGAACATAAAGCATATGAATGTAAATTTGATGTGAAACAACCAAAGAAGGAAACCTACATAGAAAAATACTGTCCTACTTGCAAAATGCATGGGCACACATCTCTTGAATGTAGGAAGAAGAAAAAGCAAGCATGGAAGCCTAAAGAAAGTGAAACTGCTTATCAACCGAATAGAGTTGGTAACTCATATGTTTGGGATTACAACACATGTGAAAACTACACAACATGTGGAAGATTTGGACACATAGATGCAAAATGCATGATAAAATGGATGAGAAAGTCTAGGAGCTGGACTAACCCCAGAATGGAATGCTTACACTGTCCTAAAGTTGGTCATCTAAGCAAGGACTGCAGAGACCAAGTGACAGAAACCAACACCTTTACCAATGGAAACACCATTGAAGACATCAAGAAGATGAGAAACAAAATGTGGAGGAAAGCTACAAACACAGATGATGATGCTAGACCAAGAAACACAAATGGTGATACCTTATCCAATGGATCTGGTGACATCACCACCCCCACCTAAGATGAACAAGTATGGAACTACACTACACTAAGTTATAATTTACATCAGTTCCATTATACATAGTTAAAATTCCAAACTAGATTAATTAAAGATGCACTATGGTATTACTTGTTATGATTCTGTGAATGCAATCTCATCGGTCAATGCATACCAAAAAGCATCGGTTAACATAAAAAACCAAGTTAATCAATGTAACCCGAGACTCGTCGGTAACCATGTAAAATGCTGTAAGATATAAAATAGGGGATAGGGGGTTTTTTAATATGTAAGGTGTTGGAAAGGGATAAGATGGTTTGATTGTTAATTACCGTTTGATTTGATTAAAGTGTGTTGAATTCCTTAACCCTAATTTACACTTAATTGAATTTGATTGATTGTGTATTGAAATTGTGATTAGGGAGAAGATAAGATGCTCCTTTTCTATCCTCAAATGCACAAATGGAAGATCCAAGTTGATCAACCCAAAAGAAGGGTTAATGCACAAATGAATCAACTATTCAGAAAGAGAACAAAGAAGAGGATCTTAAATTCTATTAATTGATTAAATGAATATGTTTGATTATAGTAATTGAAAAGGATAGGAAGAAGAACCATTCTTACAAAATTGTAGATCAAAGAATGCTATTTTTTGAGGTGTATAGACTATTTCTAGAAAAATAGACAGTTGATCTCGAACCAAAATGTAGAGATGAACAAAACCCAGAAATATTTTTCCATTCCGATGTCATCTTATGAAAAAGGTTGACCTTGACCCACAAATGTCAACCCTGACCCAATAATGTCGACCCTGACCTGCACAGGTCCAACAGAGAATCTGTTCGCGCCGTCTGAAAGAAATCCAAAAAGGGTATCCAGATATGGTCTCAAATCTACAGTCCTGAACCTGTACCTACAAGAAAAAGAGGTTTGTTTGTTGTGGGGGAGGGGTTTTCCTTAGTCAAACCCCAATTTAGGAATTAACCTTGAAATCAATAAAGTACAGAATGCTAGCAAGTAGTAGAATTGAATCTAACAATGAAGCTATGATATTCAATAGATATGTAATTGTAATTCAAATGTAAGCAAGTATGTAAGTATGAAAGCATGGAATTTAGAAACCATAAACCTTCATGAATGTATGCTTGAAATCCACCTTGAAGAGAGGATGAAAGAGTCTTCAGGATGCACAAAGGATCTTGAAAGAAGATCACACCACCATGATGGTTAGATCTAGGGTTTGAATGATGAATCTTGAATGTTTGCACCTAATCCCTTCAAAGGCTCGAAAGCTTGAATCCTTGATCTTCAGTGGAGAACTTGAATTATTGAGAGGAAGACTTGAACACCTTGATAACTTGGAAATATGTATAACAATGGATGCTTGAAACTTCTCCTTTTATGCTCAATATTACTTAGTATCACTTAGATAAAATGAGAGGAGAACACTTTATTTTATATGAAACTAGGGCACAATTTTCTAAGGAGGCCGACATAGAATAATTAAATTACAATTAGACCGATGCCCCTAGAAAAGGACCTATATTAAATATAATTTAGGAATCAATGCTTCAGAACCCAAAACAGCCGACCCGAAAGCGGGAAAACTAAATTTTGGATGACCCCCGACAGCTGACAAGCTTCCAGTTTTATAAGGGGGACCTTGGTTAGGGTCAAGGTTGACCCTGACCTAGGTCAAGGTCAAGGTCGACTCTGACCCAGGGGGTCAGAACCCTTGGAAAATATGCCAGGTGGGGTAGAAGGTGCCCGAAAAGGACCAATCAGGGTCCTAAACAGGCACAGAAGCAAAGGATGATACATAAATGGGAGGATGATATGATGGAGGTCAAGAAAATCCCCTAAGGAGGCTAAAATTTCTTAACATGGAAGTGCTTCCATTTTAAGACGATACATTAAGCCCCCACTTTAGCGAGAGTACAAAAATTGAATGTGCTCATGGTAAAGTTAGAGGAAAAAGATCCTGGTGGATTGCAACGAGGTAGAATATCACTAAGTTAGGGAATGAGCCCCCAAACCAAGGATTCTAACTCAACATACATACATAAATATATGGAAGTAAAGACAAATTAATCATAGAAAACATACATGACTACATAAGTAAGACAAGAACAACAACATAGATAACATAGCTTCATGATCTAATCCTACTAGCATGAAAGCGAAAGAGAGAAAAGAGAAAGTGATTACCTCACCTATTAAGATGGCCACCTTACTATGAATCACCAAAGGGGGAGAGCCCAAACAGGTTCACCCATAAACTGTTCTTGTAATTCTAAATGTGTCTTTTGACAGCTTTTAAAAATATACATAGATCCACACTCTTGTATCACCATGGAATATAAAATGTGTGTCCATTCAGGATTTAGCAACTTATGTGCGTTACCTTTCAAGGATTTAGCATATTGTAAAATAAAAAGGGTGCGTATCTCTTTAGGATTTAACAACTTATGTGTGTTACCTTCCAAGGATTTAGCAAAAATAAAAGTAAAAATGCGTCTCTTCAGGATTTAGCAACTTATGTGCGTTACCTTCCAAGGATTTAGCATGCTATAAAATGTAAA
>MU225495.1:2598799-2612000 GCA_018584345.1 Thuja plicata | reverse complement strand
ATAGGATAAGAAGGAGAAGGTAAATCTAGAAATTCTTGCACATCCTCATCTTGTACCATAGTTTGAGCCTTAAAAAAAGTATGAGAAGAACTAGGGATGGAAGATGGAAGAATAGGAGTGGGATTATAAGAAATGATTGGATTAGGAAGGTTAAGATTAGGATTAGGAAGATTAGGAAGATTAGGTAATGGAGTATCATCTACCAAATTCTTCACATAATCTAAAAGATCAATAAGTCTATTACACAAATCCTTAGTTAAAGTTTTGAAAGTAGGGAGACTAGTATTGGTCAATCTTAAAATAGCATAATCAAGTGAAACATGAAGATTAACAAACATGATAAAATGGATGACACTCTCATAGACATCATAGGTACTATAAAGAGATGCTAAAAGAAGCATAATGAGAAAAATAGCCATACACCAAAAGAAATTCATGATGAAAATGCAAGAAGTGTTTTTGTATATTTTATGAGTATTATGTAAATTATAATCTAAGATGTAAATCTAACACCAAAGAGAAGGAGTTGTCTATCATGGGTTCACCAAAATGTAAGATATAAAATAGGGGATAGGGGGTTTTTTAATATGTAAGGTGTTGGAAAGGGATACGATGGTTTGATTGTTAATTGTTGTTTGATTTGATTAAAGTGTGTTGAATTCCTTAACCCTACTTTACACAATTGAATTTGATTGATTTTGTATTGCAATTGTGATTAGGGAGAAGATAAGATGCTCCTTTTCTATCCTCAAATGCAGAAATGGAAGATCCAAGTTGATCAACCCAAAAGAAGGGTTAATGCACAAATGAATCAACTATTTAGAAAGAGAACACAGAAGAGGATCTTAAATTTTGTTAATTGATTAAATGAATATGTTTGATTATAGTAATTGAAAAGGATAGGAAGAAGAACCAACCTTACAAAATTGCAGATCAAAGAATGCTATTTTCTGAGGCCTATAGACTGTTTCTGAAAAAACTGACAGTTGATCCCAAACTAGAATGCAGATACGAACAAAATCGAGAAATATTTTTTCGTTCTGATGTTGTCTTATGAAAAAGGTCAACCTTGACCCACAAATGTCAACCCTGACCCAATAATGTTGACCTTGACCTGCATAGGTCTGACAAAGAATCTGTTCGCGCTGTCTAAAAGAAAGCCAAAAAGGGTATCCGGATCTGGTCTCAAATCTACAGTCCCGAACCTGTACCTGCAAGAAAAAGAGGTTTGTTTGTTGTGGGGGAGGGGTTTTCCTTAGTCAAACGCCGATTTAGGAACTAACCTTGAAATCAATAAAGTAAAGAATGCTAGCAAGTAGTAGAATTGAATCTAACAATGAAGCTATGATATTCAATAGATATGTAATTGTAATTCAAATGTAAGCAAGTATGTAAGTATGAAAGCATGGACTTTAGAAACTATAAACCTTCATGAATGTATGCTTGAAATCCACCTTGAAGAGAGGATGAAAGAGTCTTGAGGATGCATAAAGGATCTTGAAAGAAGATCACACCACCATGATGGTTAGATCTAGGGTTTGAATGATGAATCTTGAATGTTTGCACCTAATCCCTTCAAAGGCTCAAAATCTTGAATCCGTGATCTTCAATGGAGAACTTGAATGCTTGAGAGGAAGACTTGAACACTTTGATAACTTGGAAATATGTATAAAAATGGATGCTTGAAACTTCTCCTTTTATGCTCAATATTGCTTAGTATCACTTAGAGAAAATGAGAGGAGAAAACTTTCTTTTATATGAAACTAGGGCACAATCTTCTAAGGAGGCTGACATAGGATAATTAAATTCCAATTAGACCCATGCCCCTATAAAAGGACCTATATTAAATATAATTTAGGAATCAATGCTTTGGAACCTGAAACAGCCGACCCAGAAGCGGGAAAATTGAATTTTGGATGACCCCCAATAGCCGACAAGCTTCCAGTTTTGAAAGGGGGACCCTAGTCAAGGTCGAGGTTGACCCTGACTTAGGTCAAGGTCGAGGTTGACCCTGAACTAGGTCAAGGTTGAGGTCGACCCTGACTTAGGTCAAGGTCGAGGTCGATCTTGACCCAGGGGTTCAGAACCCCTGGAAAATATGCCAGGTGGGGTAGAAGGTGCCCGGAAAGGCCCAATCAGGGTCCTAAACAAGCACAGAAGCAGAGGATGATACATAAATGGGAGGATGATATGATGGAGGTCATAAACATCCCCTAAGGAGGGCTAAATGTTCTTAACATGGAAGTGCTTCCATTTAAGACGATACAAATGCATTGAAGACTTTTCCACTTCCCGAGCACTATCGGTAAATATGTATAAAGTTGAATAAGTTAACACTTTCCCTGAGCATCACATTTTCACCAAAATCAAAGTTGGCATGTAACTTTAGAAAATCTGTCCTCGACATATGGAAAGTGGGAAAAGAATTAATTGCACCACTTAGGACACCGTCTATAAATAGGGCGATGGAAGAGCTCATTATTCACCAACAACTTAGAGCGAAGAAGTAGAGAAGAGCAGAGCAAAAATAGAGCGACCAGATTGCAGAGCACTCCAAGAAGATTCACAACATTCAGATTCTGAACATTTGCAGCTACAGGAGGTTAAATTAAATACCAAAGATCATCGAGCTCATTTTTTTGTTTTATAGGAAAATCCCTAAATTCACGTAAATAATGGCAACCACTTCTTGTGCAACCAAGATCAAGAATGCTAAGGAGAAGAAGGTGAATCTGATAAAGAAATCCATGTGTGAAGAACCAAAGTATAAAAAATGTCTAGAGGTTTCTTCGCAACCCGACGACGCTGGTGCGTTCTCCGAAATTCCACCTAGGGTTTTATTAATTGAAGATGTATGTTCCTACATTCATTGCAAGATCGTCGAGATAGGAGACCTTGAAATTGATCAAGATTACAAGAAGCTTTGCATAGGTGAAACCATTAAGGAGGAATACAAACACATAGAGGTCAAAGGGTTGACTTATGCCCTAATGTTACTGAGGGAGTTCAAGACCAAATGGATTCAGATAGTGCTAAGCAGAGTGCATGACCAAAAGATGTGGCTAGATGAGCCAAAACCGATCACCAAAGATGTGATACATGCTGTCACTGGTTATCCTATAACCAACAAGGCCAAGGCTCTCAAACACCCTCCTCATCCTGAGATAGAGAAGATGAAAGAAGTAATTTGGGATAATAGAGGATTGGAGGTGAACACCATCACTGATCTAGAACTCAATTTTGGTGCATGTGTGCTAAGTTACAAGATATATCAATCTAGCAGGCTAAACATAATAGCATGTTGAGCAGTTGACACTGCTTATAATATTGTCAAGAAGGGTTTGTAGTTACATCTATCTGAGCTTCTACTGAAGCAATTAGATGAGAACATGGGGACAATCAGGACCACAAAGTCAAATTCATGTAAGTTCAGATCACTCTTAATGTGTACATTTTTCTACTTTTAGAACTTCTTTCCATCCATAGGAAATGTCAACTAGGATACTTCCCGACCAGTGACCATACAAATCAGTGAATTCATCAAGTCACTAGGTGACAACTTTGTATCAGTTATGGATGAATACTTTGTTGGATTTAAGAAAATAATGCAAAAAAGAATGAGGATTCCATAACAACTAGTGGAGAAGTATAAAATTGATATATGTTTTATGGTGGACACTGATTACACCTATATCAAACCAGCTATACTGAGGACAACATGGTTGGCACCACTTGACTATGAGGTCAACATAGATCAAGCCACCAATGCTATTGAAGCATTAATTAATGAACCATTATACAAGTCACAAACTAGGTTTGGAACCTATGAAGAAGCCAAGGAAAGAATTAAAACAAGCTTAGTTGTGAAAAATATTGACAGGAAGAAGGACAAAATGGTCAAGACACTAAAGAAAAAGTTGTCAGTAAATGATGAGGAGTTTGAACAAAAGGATGACACCGAAGGATAGTCACCCGTCGGTGAAGAAAAAAATTTGAGTGACTCCAAATCCACAGAGTCTGATGCATCACCACCACCATCAACAAAGAAACTTAGGACTACTACTGCATCGAGGACCAGAAGTCAGACAACAAATGATGCAAGTCTTTCACTGATAAAGAAAGGATAGGTGAGAACTTATAAAAGGAAGCCTCAAACAAGTCAAACATCAGGGCCTAAGGGGAGAAAAAGATTCATCGGGACTAAGGAAGATATAGAAGATAATGAACAAGATGAACAACCTGTAAAGAGTAAAAATCCTAAACAATTGATGAAATTTCTGTATCAATCACCAAATCAGGTGGCATATCAAATCCTAAGGTTAGACAATGGTTAACTCTACAACCCAAGAATCAGAATAAGATTGAAGATGCAATCATTAAGGCAATGATTGGATACAAATATGTGCCTATCTAATTTGAAAAAATGATGCCACAAGAAATTCTTGATAGGATTTCATCAAGTTATATGCAGTAAAGGAAGAAAAATAGATAAGGGAAAGATCCCTAGTTTCAATTATGCCACTCGAATCCAAGATAGAATAAATTGCTGAAATGATGAACAAGCATTCACAAAATTTGTTAACAAAAATAAGAGCCTATAAAGTACTGGAGGGAAAATTCATTGAGCTTGAAAAAGAAAGTGATGATAGCTAGAATAAGATCATCAACCCACCTAAGGAGGATTCAAGCCCTGAGCCACAATTAGCTCTTATCGAGGATCCTCACAATGAAGAAGATCAGGCTAAACCGATCCCAAAACACATTTTTATAAATGAAGGTGAGGATGTAAATGAAGAAGCATTGAAAAAGTAGCCAACAAGGACATGGACACTACAAATGAAACATGGCCTAATAATACTATCATTGATATTACCGGAGAAGATCCTACATATGAGATACAAAAAGATGAAGATGTCACTGTTGTCCCAGACCAAACCGACGAACAGGACACAACTACAGATACTACACAGGTGAATATACCAGGCCAAATGCCACTATTGATACATGCTATCAATATTATCTCACAAAAGGAGAAGTCACCCGAGGCAGATGCAAGCATACCCAAAGATAAGGGTAATGATGAACAGAAAGATACAAATGATGAACTGAATGTACTAGATGGAGAACCAAAAGGAATAGATGAAGAGCTCAAAGATAAATTTGAAGAAGAGAAGAAAGATGATGCTACTCCTAAGGATACTGAAGGAGATGCTATATATAAACCAAAGGTTGATGTGGAGACATCCACCCGAACCAACAGGCAGATACCGAGCAACAGGAAAAAGACATGACACCACCAAAGCCTTCATTGAGTACATCTGGCCAATCAAAGGATCTTGCTATGGTGATACATTCAGGTACTTCCCATACAATATCCAAGAAGAAGAAGAATAACAAGAAAAAAACTACAAGTTACATTGGATGAAATAATAGAGATACCAAAATGTGATCCAGCTACATTGGATTATGAATCTCTAATTGAGTATGGAGAAATATGTCAGCGAAAAGCTATGAAAGAAAAGCTTAGGAAGGAGCGCAAGGAATCAAAAGTACTAAAAATGACAAGGGACATATTAACATAGATTTTTCCTGACATAGATATTGATCACAATGCCCCAATCCTTGATCAACTTACCATTCTTACCGACGCCAATCACAGAATGTGGATGCAGAAAAAGAAATTGAAGAACGAGCAGAGTAGAAGTACCAATATAAATTAACAGAGAAAATCAGCCAAGAAGTGGCAAAGAAAAAGGTGAAGCTATATGAAAAAGTAAGTGAGTTAGAACCTATCATTTTAGAAGCAATAGCCTTAGTTCAAAACTTAATCACTTTAGAGAAATTCACTAAAGAAAATAGCAAAAATATTGCAAAACTAGATGCAAATTTAAATTCTAGTGGTCAAAGTCTCTCAACAACAGACAATGCAATACAATTGCATTATGAAAAGGTAATGGAATTGAAGAAGTTGAGACTTCAAATCCAAGAGGCAGAATCAGAGTTTCGGGATGAAGTAACTGAGCTACATTCTCTACTCTTACCGAATGTGACACTACTGCAGAAACATATGACAATGGCAAGGAAATTGATAGCCACCCCGGAGATGTTTGTCACTGACAACATCTATGATATGAATGAAAAGATCACATTAGAGAAAATGGCTCTAGAGAACCTACAAGAGAAATGGGAGAAGATGATGGAGGATATGAACAACTCACACTCCCACATTTTTGACAATTTGTAAGTGATTACACCTTTTCCCTTACTATCAAAAAAGGGGGAAAATGATATGTATAGGAGGAAATTGATAGAATAAAAAGGGGAAAATGATATGTATAAAGGAGATTATAAGTGTATATACATATATATACATATACTATACCGACATATACATAGGGGGAGTCATAAATGACAAGTTAAATACATGGTGTACATTACTAAACATTTTAGTATTTGCACATATCATTTTTTAATACTAATGTCAAAGGGGGAGATTGAAGACATATTTTTGCCATCAGTATGAAAGGAAAACAATTTTGAAACCGTCGGTAACACCAACACCAAAAGTTAGGTTAGTGCAACCTGACAGACAAGTTCTAAGCAAACCTGACGACACATTGCAACCCAAAAATGTTACAAGGGAACCCGACAAAGTAAACCAACAGAGGAACCCGACAAGAAGAATACAATGCAACCCGACATAACAGATGATAGAGGAACCCGATAGACCAAAGAGCATCCCGAGCACCAGTCTACCGAGAGATAGTTAGAATCCTGAGAAATGTGGATCTGAATTCCACGTCAGATAAAATACTTGTGTTTTATATTTAGCTTTTCTATTAGCTTTAAATCCATTTCTTTAGGGACAAGCAATGTAATTGTAACTATTTTAATTAGTCTAACTGATTGAAAACATGCAAACTAGGAGATCAAGGTCAAGTTGTAAACATTCAATCATAGAGTTATCATTGTAATACGTGAAACTCATATAGGTCAATATCATTGTATAAATAGATATGTAATCTATCAGAACACATGTGTGTAATGATGATTGTAGCTGAGGAGAACATCTATGGATCAGACTAAGAGTTTTATGCAGACGAACAACCAAAGATTAAATCAATTATCAAGAACAAGAACCAAGGCTACCGAGAAGAACAGAGGTATTGATCAATCACAATAGGTGATAAATATACTTGTAATCTTTATTGGATCTGTAATCAGCAATTGTAGATTGCATATACTCAGGTCACTAAATATTTTTGACTACAATCTAATAAATGTATCAAATAGAAGAAATCCTTGAGAAAGGTGGATTTAACAATCTTTTGTAAATCTCTTAACTGAGTGCACACTAAAAAGTGTTGCTAAAGCTCTTAACAGAGTAGACCTTAACTAGTCTACACATAATACTCCTAACAGAGTAGATCATCAGAAGTGATAAAAAATTGAAGCCTTAATTGACCCCTTCCATTCTGCATATAGTGAAGCTTTGTGGGTTTCATCCCCACAGCAGTTTTTACCTTCTAACAGGGGTTTTCTGCGTTACCAAATCTTGTGTCATGTGTCTATACATTTCTTGAATTTTTTACATGTTAATTGAGTTAATGAATTGATATAACATACACAAAGATAAGATATCTTAAATGGTCAGTAATACAATGTATTGATTACAAAAGGATAAAGGTTAAGTGATAAAAGTTTTGAGGGTACTGATTCACCCCTCCCCTCTCTGTACACCATTCCATTATTTCCATCACCTCTGTAAATAAAAAAGGGTATGGATTATACTTAGATCATGACTTCAACATAGGATCGACTACAATTGGTGTGGACATATTGATCAACAAAATAAATTGATAACATAGGAATGAAGAATACCTTTCGATCGTAATAGTCGCTAGGGTTAGTAGAATTAGCTACATAAGGAATCATATTTTGCACACAAGAGATCTTGAATTTGCAAGATCCCAAGTGATCAAAATAAATTTAAGCCTTCTATTCATCCTCTTACACAAAAAACTCAAGGGTTTTCATTGAATTTGTATGATCATTGGAGCTGTACACCAAAACGTTGCTACTCTATTTTGACAATAAGCACAAAAACCTCCACAAGTCTCTGTAGAAACTTGGAATGATCCAGAAATAACTTCATAATGTTTTTAATGTTGAACACTATCCAACATTCAAACCATCATAGGCTTCTTAAGATTTGTAGTCAAATATCCCCCTCAAACAATGCTTACTGTTTAGTTTCTAGAGAAAACATATGTATAACTAAGGGACACAAACACATCCTTTGACTCATCTTCGACATTATCATTAGAATTTTTTACCTATGTCTTCTGCATCTTTTCTCTTTCCTCATTCATTTCAATCTTCTTTACAAGAAAAGAGGTCTTGTCATTCTTTCCTTTGTAAAACCTAGCAACGTGTCTTAATTTTTTTCAATTGTAACATGGAGGACCTTGTTGTGAACTTATTCCATTACTTTTGACATTAGATCAACCTTATGCCCATATTTTTTGCATGGGTAACCATTTGCATTGACATATTGAACATTTATACTATTGTTTATATTTACAAATCCATTTCTCATTATTCTAATTTTGCATTTATTTGCCTTATGTCAAATCTTATTGCAAGCATAACATTTCCCATTAAATGGTTGAGATATATTTTGATTTCTACATTTGCTATCCTTTTTTCCAAACAATTGCATGAAAAACATTCACCATTAAAAGATGAAGAGTACCAAGTTTGAGCATGGGTGGGCATTTTGATGTTCATCTTGTTCTAGACTAGTGTAAAACCTTTTTGATTTTTTCTATCCTTCTTGGATTCATCTATGATGTTTTCCTTTCCCTTCTCATCTTTGGTCAGAGTCTTAGAGCTTTCTTCTATGCCAAATCCAAGACCACCTTTGTCTTTAGAAGGTTTCTAAAAACCAAGCATCCCATTAAGAAGATCACTACTTCCTTTAAGTTTCATGTTCTTTTATATTTGTTCCTTTTCTTCTTTCAACTATTTTCTCAAAATCACAATCTGTTCCTCAAGCTTGGTGCAATCTCTAAACTTGTGTTTTTCTTTCCTTCTTTCAATTCCTTCCTCAAGGGAAAAATCAAGAAGTTGATTCCACTTAGTCATTTTTCCAAAAATGGAGTTTACAAAATGAGGTCACACTTGTAAAAAAATGGGGTCACATTCCACTTCAAGACCCAAAAAAAAAATTCAAATCTTGACCCCGTAAGAAATGAGGTCCCGAGCCTAGTTTCATGGATCAAGACCCTATTCAAAATGAGGTCTCATTCCATACGTTACCCCATTTCAAAACTAGGTAATGTATGGAATGGGACCCCATTTCGAACGTGTATTTATTTACTTTTTTAACACTGTGAATCTGATTTTTTACAAATGCCACCCTACTCCAGAGCCCCAGCCCATTTCATTTTTGGCCACACCGCCTCAAGTAAGCCCATTTTTTCATTTTTATCATCTTTTTTTATTGTTTTTAGTAATATTTGTTATTTTTTATGCTCCAGAGCCCCACCCCATTATGTTTCTGGCCACACCACCTCTAAGTAGGCCCTTTTTTCATTTTTTCCACTCTTATTGTTATTTTTTTATTAGTTTTTTAGTAATATTTGTTGTTATTTAGTAGTTTTTGTTATTTTTTATTATGAAAAATGTGTGTATGAGTCAAAATTTGTTGTGTAATATGGAGTCAAAAGTGGGTGTGAGGGCGGAAGTGGCACTGGGAGTTAGGGTTTTAGCTGAAGGAGGGTCCGCAGAGGAGGAAGAGGCTTAAGGAGAGGGCAACAAAGTAGATGTGGAGGATGGAAACACAACCAACCGCAGGGAAGGAGCCTTCGGTAGCTATGCTGGCATTGGGTGGTAGAGGTTCCTACCTCATTATGTGCTGGGTGTCAGAGATCATTGGTACCTAGAGGATTTTGTGCTGGTTGTCAGGCATTGGGGTTTTTTTTGGAAGGCTAGTATGTGGGAGATATCTGTAGTTCTTGGTGGGGGATGGTCTCTACCTTCTCATCAAGTAGGGGTCGACATGAAGAAGAATAGCGGTTATGGATGACATCTTTCTGCAAAGGAAGCTCCTCCCTTTCCTCACACGGGGATCAGGAGGCTTGAGGCAGTTCTTTACGCTGGATTTTGCAAATCTCCTTGGGATACAGGGAGATCATGACTTTTTCCTGATCTCTGTTTTGTTTTGGGAATGAATGGAATTGTTCTGAGGTTGAGCACTTTTATTGTCTATGGTGGGGAAGTTGCTTTATTTGATGCCATGGACTGTGGAGTGGGGAGACCCTTGTAGTTCTTAGTGGAAGAGTCAGGGGTGAAGCATATGGTGGTTAGGAGAGCAGGTTGTGCTTGCATGATGCCTTCCCATTTCTATCAATGGAATTTTTCTTGTTTTTACTGCCCTCCTCGTGGAAGAGGGAATATTTTGGCTTTGGAAGAGAAGCCCAGACATAGAACTAGTGAAAATCTTAGATGTGGATCACTCGTTTCCTGATGGATGAATGGCTAGTCCTTATTTGGGTAGATCATTTCTTTTCCTATTTCAATGTGTCGTTATCAGTTATTTTTGGTTATCCCCTATTGATGGAAGCTTTATATTGCACCTGGATGAACCCCCTTTTGACTTATTTCCTCTGCACTATACTCCTATCGAGGTGGAGTATAACCCTATTGAGGTGGGAGCCTTTCATGTGGCTTCTTAGAGGTGGAGTCTTTCTACTCTTCATTTCTCTTCTCCCTTTCTTCCTATTGAGGTGGAAGATTCTATTGAGGTGAAGGCTCAGTCTATCGAGGGGGTCCATGGCTGCTAGGAGGAGAATGCTAGTAGTGGAGTGTGGTTGCCTCTTTCATGTAGCCACATGAAAGCTTGCTGTAAATGGCTGGGGGTTAATTTTTTGCAGACTGTTGATACTGAAAAGCTAGAATAGTGCTGAAGGTTTCCCTTTGGTGTTGGAGTAAATCAAACCTATTTCTAACAAGGAGGAAGAAGAAAATTGTGTTTTTCCCATTTTTTTTATCGTTGTGTTTTTTTTTGTGTGTGGTTGACTGGTGTCTGTAGGTGGATGCTGATAGTTTTCAAGGGCCCATTTTGGAGGCTGGTTGTTTTTGGTTAGGGCTAAAGGCTAGGATTGGGGCAATGGTGGTCTTTGTTATTGGTATTGTTGGTTTAGGGAGCCATGTTAAAACCCTTTATTTATGTGGCAAAGTTTTAATTCTCCTATTAGTTTAATGGTGTAAGGCTTTTTCCTGTTCTTTGGGCAGTTGGGGTTTTAGAGTCTCATCTTGGTTAGTTGCTGGAAGTTTACTTTTTTTGTTCTGCTGGTTTGAAATGCATATATTTTAGAAGAGTTTCATCTTATTTGGGTTTTCAAATTCCCACCAAAATTTGCTTGTAAAGGGTTTCGGGACCCCTTCAAAACCTGCTTTTACCCTAATCAAAAACTTTGTTAACTTTTATTGTACATAAATGTAAAAACAAATTATGTTTCATATCTGTATTTCATTTTTTCACGTATTTAGTAGATATAGATGTAGTTCTTATTGTGTTTGTTTTCAAAAATGTAGAAACCACATGTACATTACATGATGAAACAACATAGAATAAAAAAAATTAAAATAAATGAGGAACCTAGGATACAAACATTAAATGCATAACTTGTAATTGTAACCCTACGTGCAAAACACAGTAGAAACCCTAGTTAAGACTCTTTATAGAAACAACAGATAATGTGCATTAAACCAGTTCCATTAGAGCTTACGACAAAACATTTATATCCTAGAGACTCTAGGATCTATATAGTTGAAATTAGGTATAGGTGTACCTGTATTCCTAATTACCATCCCTTAGGACCTATTATGTATCCTAGGACCCCTTATGATAACTATGACCCCTTAGTACCTCTTATGATTACTATGACCCCTTATAACTCATTAACGTATTCTAGGACCCCTTAGTACCACTTAGAAAACATCAATGTATCCTAGGTCCCATAATGTATTCTAGAACCCTTTAGGACCCATTATATATCATAGGACCATTAATGACCCCTTAGGACTCATTAATGGGTCCTAGGAACGTTTACTACATCGATGACCCTTTAGAACCCATTAGAACCACTTAAGACTCACTATGTATTATAAGGGTCCTAAGGGGTTGTAGATGTTATGTATGTGGAGCCTAATCAGACTCAGTTTCTTTTGGCGTGGTTTCCCCCCAGACATATCTTTATCGGCCCCAAGTTAGGGGCCCCATTGATTTTCTATTAGTGGGAGTATTTTCTGCCCTAATTAGGTTAGGTCAAATATGCTTGTGAAAAGGGCTTAGGGTTTCTAGATTTCATTGTATGAGGGATTTTTTGTAGCTTTGTGTGATGGTATTGAGTTGCAGGTTTTAGATTGTAATCGCTGGATAATAATAAAAATATTGGACTCACTGTTGGTGGACGTAGCCCAGGGATTGGGTGAACCACGTTAAATCTCTATGTCATTTGTGTTCTCTTCCATGTTTATATTTGCATTATTCTACTTATTATTCTAACAAGTGGTATTAGAGTGAGGTTTTTTCATTCGTTCTTTCATCTATTCTCTGAAGCAGGTCTCACGAGTTAGTGGGAGAGTCTCTTGGTTAAGTGGGAGAAATGGCAGATGAGGGTAGGCTAAAGGTTGATAAGTTTAATGGGCAAAACTTCCAGTTATGGAAGATGCAAATGGAGGACTATCTCTATCAGAAGGATCTATGGCGGCCATTAGAAGGATAGCCAAGAAAGAGGCAGCAATGTCTAAGGAAGATTGGGATATTTTGGATAGGAAGGCACTGGGGAGTATTCATTTATGCCTGGCACAATTGGTGGCATTCAATATTACTGGAGTAGTGATAGCTAAAGATTTGATGGAAACCCTAGCGAAGTTGTATGAAAAGCCTTCAGCTTCAAACAAGGTATTTCTCATGAAGCGTTTATTTAACATGAAAATGGTAGAAGGTGGATCAGTCACTGTTCATTTGAATGAGTTTAATATAGTTACAAGTCAGTTAACTTCAGTTAAAATTACCTTTGATGAAGAGGTTAGGGCTCTTTTGATTTTGTGCTCTTTGCCAGAAAGCTGGAATGGCTTGGTAATGGTTGTTAGTAATTCTATTTCTGGTTCTAATACCCTAAAGTTTGAT
>MU225495.1:2541993-2580448 GCA_018584345.1 Thuja plicata | reverse complement strand
TTAATTAATTGTTTTCAACATGTGAGATAATTGAATTCTTTTTAATTAAGAATTGCTTTATTTGATGAAATTAAATTAATTTAATTGGAAGAATATAATTAGTGAGTTTAAATATTTGATTTAAACTATAGGAAATTGAATTTAATTGATTAAATATTGGTAAATAATCATTTAAATGTTAATTAATTAAATAAAATTAATTATTTAATTAATGTTGAGAATTGGATTAGATGATTTGAGAAAGGTGAATTTAGAAGAAAATAGATGATTAATTAATGATTAAGAAACCATTAATTAATAGATGAAAATTAGGGTTTTAATGTAAAGTTGTAAGCCTGTCCATTTTAGGGTGTCTACACCAACTATCATCAAGCTTCACAACAAAACAAGTAGCCTCGTAGTATTCAACTCAAACAGATTACCTCTTATGTTTGTACCTGATGCAATCAAATCTCCTTTCTAACTTATGATAGTACATTTACCATCATTGAACTTCAAATGATATCCCTTGTCTACATTTTATCCAACACTCAACAATTTGGTCCTAAGTCCATCAACAAGAAAGACATCATCGGTATTAGTTTTACCATCAAGAGAAATTGATCCTACTCTAATGATAAATTTAGGAGTGTTATCACCAAATCTGACTATACCACCATCATATTTAGTTAGCTGAACAAACATATTTTTATCACCAGTCATATGATGTGAACAACGACTGTCTATGATCCATTATAATTTTATTTCAAGATGAAAGAATAAGGCTCTTTCTTCATGAATAGGCTCATCATCTCTCTTTTCTCTTCTTGCAATCAAGGCCACAAGTTCATCTAGTTTCCTTTCCTCTTCCTCTATCTTTTCTCAATAATCAACATATTCACTAAGCTCTTCATACATTTTACCTCTTCTAGTGCTCGCAAGACTTGATAAAGTCTTTTTTCCATTGTGCACAGTCGCCTTGAATGCAGATTCTACCTTAGGTAATGTATCCTCCAGCTCTGCAGCCTCAAAGGTGGTCATCTTAGCAATCAACACTTCTCTATTGAAGTTCATTGTCAAAGGTATGATATCTTATATTTCTTTCAATTTAGTTTTGTAGACAAGTGTCAAAGATATGAGAATCTTTGCGAGTACTTCTTCTTCAGTATATGTGCCTCCTGAGTTTCTAATGTCTGTAATAACCTCTATAACCCTATGTACATATTCTCTAACATTTTCATCATCTCACATTCTCAAATTCTCCATTTTGGTCTTCCAATTTTGAAATTTAGCCTACTTGGAAAAATTATCTCCTTCATATAATGCGTCTAGTATTGTCCAGATTTTATGTGCAGAATCCAAATCTTTAACCTCTATGAATTCACCCTTAGAGAGCATGTTGATCAATGCTTTTCTTGCAACCATATTACAACCGAATAACTTCTTTTCATCTTCATTAGAATTTTCTAATTCATCTTCAAGCTTGATCTTCTCATCCTTCTTTGTTATAATCCAGTAATAAATTCCTAAGCAGAGTAGGTGAGTTCTCATCTTTTTCTTCCAACTGTCAAAATTTTTCAGGATGAAATTTCAGACTCTCCTTCCTATAGAACACCATCTTTAGGATCACCTTAAGTTGTTAAGATTTCTCTTAGAGGACCACAAGCTCTGATACCAATTGTTAGAAATAATAGTACACCAACACAACTGAGAGGGGGGCTTGAATCAGCTGTGTGCCAAATAATTAACCTGTAATCTTATAAACCAATTATTCAATGCAAATCTGAACACATCAAAAGAAACACCATAACACAAGAAATTGTTGTCAAGGAAACCCTGCTAAGGGAAAAAACCTGGCGGGAATTAGGTCCCACAAATAAGGCACTGAAAGTATTGTATCCCTGTTAGGAGATCTAACCATGTTAGGAGCTGATTATTAATTACTGTACATAGTCCATGTTAAAGGATAGGCCCTGTTAGGAGTCAAGAGAAATAAGATGCTCATTGTCCAGGCTCACTACCCAAATGAGAATGTTAAATCCACCTTATGGACTCACTATCTAAAGTACAAATATAGAAGTATACAATAACCAATGAACTAATTGATAGTAACTTGCTTTGCCTAAATAGTTCTAATGAAGCTCATCACAATCACTATCTCTGCTATGAATCTAGAAAACTTCACAATTATAAGCTCCCAGCTTCCACATCATTCTTCCACACTACCTCATCAAGATACAACTCTCCTTCATACAAGTTACAATAAGTAATTAGGTTGACCATTTAGGACTTCCCCAATGCATAAATAATTACATAGACCCTTGCTAAGATACACACGGTACCTTAAATAAGTAAAAATCAAATACAAATCATCAATTACACTCCAAGATCCATAATCCATGCTCGCCATCCTTTAAACATGTTACATCACTGTAGTCGGCCCCAAATAGGTCTTCACAAGATCAAACGTCTCAGCTAATGTCACCAAGAACCCAAAGACCCAAGAATCACAAATAATATTCTTCAACATATCTTTTACTGTGCCTCAAGCTCACATATCATAACATGTTCTCACATCCAAGTTATCGCAAAAACTCAGAGACCAACTCTATTATAATCCTCTGTCATTGCTCTGTAACCAATATTTACCAAAACAACTATAAATTATGCCAATAATAATATCAAGAAAAGTGATCTTAGATATAAGATCTCTACTCATACCCTTATATAGATCCGTGCTCACATGCTCTAAAATTTTGTACAATGTACATATACTTCTGTCAATCTTGCATGTACCAGTGATAACTAGTCTTTTTGAGACTTCTAAAGTATTCAACTAAAGCATAAGTTGACATCAATGAAAAAACATGAATGTCAACACCTCTAGCAGAAAAAATTCCAACAATATTTTCTCAGCTCACATTTGGTAGTCATTGGTGTTCCTACTAGTTTTGAGTCTTCCATTCTAAATGTCTTTAGTAGTTCCTTGATATACCTAGTTTGAGAGATGAAAATACCATTCTCTTTTTGTATAACTTTGATGAAATGTTGTTTTAGTAAATACTTACACAACCTAGCATACTAGGCCCTAGAGGCTTGTTTGAGATCACATAATTCTTTCTTAATTCTGAAGACCATGTCCAGATCTTCTAAAAGTTTAAAACCATATGGTAGATTAGACTTCTTCCCATAATACTCTATTCATAAATATAGATTTAACACCCATCTAATAAAACTTGAAGTTTTTGTAAGTAGTAAATATTAATAGCATCCTAATAGCTTCCATTCTAACCATCGGGGCTAAATTTTCTTCAATATATATTCCTTCAACTTGAGAATAACCTTTGTAGATAAGCCTTGCTTTGTATCTAGTAAATAGTCTATTTTTGTTCAGATTTTTCTTGTACACCTACTTCATTCCAATTACATATTTTTTTCCATCAGTCTAGGTACTAGGTCCCATTTTTGGTTCTTGTGTATCTGATCCAATTTTTCCTTCATTTATTTCATCCAACTTTCATGCTTACTAGCTTTTGTATAGTTTTTTGGTTCTATTTCAGAAAGAAAATAATAGTTTGACTACTCACCTATTATGGATAACCTTCTTCTTATCTAAACACCTTTATCCTTGTCTCCAATTATTTTCTCTTTTGAATTATCTATTTGAACATACCTAGCAAGTGCCTTTAGAGTTTGTTTTGATTGTTTTTCTTCATTCTTTGTGTCTTTATCTTTCTATTCTAGAGTATTTCTTTCATCTGTTGGAGTGATAGGAACCTATTCTAATTCAACCTTTTGCTCAAAAATAATTTGATTCCATGTTTCATTAACCTTGACATTTTCACTATCTACCACTTTCCTTAATATAATATTATAGCACCAGTAAGCCTTCCTTATTGTAGAATATCCCAATAAAATACCTTCATCTAATCTTGCATCAAAATTTCCTAGATTTCCTTCATCTCTTTTGATGTAATATTTTCTCCCAAATATTTTGAAATATTTGATAGTAGGAGCCTTTCCAAACCATTTCTCAAAAGGGGTCTTTGTATAATTTACTATGATTTACACTTTGTTGAGAAAGTAAATAGAAGTATGTATTGCATCCCTCCAGTAGACATTTGACAGATTCACATACTTCAAAATTGTTCTTGCTATTTAAACAAGAATCCTATTCTTTCTTTCAACAAATTGATTTTTTGGAGGAGACCTTGGCACAAATAATTTCCTTCTAATCCCATATCTCCCTCAAAAGAAATTAAATTCATATGATGTGTATTCTACCCCTCTAACAGATCTCACACACTTAATCTTAACATCTATTTGATTTTTAGCAAAGCTTTTAAAAAACTTTAAACTATCTAGGGATTCATATTTCTCTTTCAAAAATGTTAGTCATGTCATTCTAGTGCACTAATCAATAAGTAACATGAAGTACCTTTCACCATTTATTGATCGTGTTCTGGTTGGTCTACACAGATCTACATGTATCAGCTCTAAAGACCTTGTAGTTGAGTTTTATTTGTTTTTTAATATGTTCTAGAGTTTCTTTCCCATTTGACATTCTCTGCACATAGTATTAGCATGTCTGGTAACTCTTGGCATGCCTCTTACAATATTGGAAGAAGTGATCTTCACCAGATTATCTAAGTTAACATGTTACATCCTCTTGTGACAAAGCCAATATTCATTCTTCAATGCCAAGGAGTAATTTCATCCATAATTATTTTTGAGATAATAAATATTTTCATTTCTTAGTCCCTGTACAATAGGTTTCCAAGACTCATTGTTGATCTCACATCTTTCTCCAATAAAAATGACTTAAAAAACCTTTTTACATAACACACTGACACTCAAAAAGAATTTTTCTTAATAGGCTTTCACATAATAAAAATCAATAGCTTTGTGTTTGTTATCAGAAATAGATCCCTTAGCACAAATAGGTGTTGAATGTTTGTCAGAAAAAGAAATTGTTCCTTCTTCATAGTTCTCTAGATGTACAGATACTTTTCTATCATCAATCATATGATTTGAACAACCAAAATAAATAATTCAATATCTACATTCTTCTATAGCGTACATGTAATTATTCCATCCTTCAAAGCTAAGATTGTCTTCATCCTTGATGGCTAGAATATAACCTTGTCATGTGAATCATTTCCCTCTTCATCCTTTGATGAATGAGATTTCATTGTACAATAATTATTATCTCTATCATCCTTGTCTATGATATCTGCTAGATTTTCTATGAACTTCCTTTTTTCATCAACATCAAGATTCTTCCTATCTTCTCTAAAAGGAATTCTAGCAGCACATTGTCATACTCTTCCAAAACTAAAACATTAAAAGGGAAACTCACCTTTTTATTTGTCAGGTCCTTTCTTAATCTTTCTGACAAAATTTGCTTCCTCATTCAATTCAGAAAATTATCCTATGTTTTGAGTGGCCTTGAAAGAAACATATTTTCATGATGGTTCTCCTTTAGTTTAGATAGCTCAAATGCAGTGACACTACCATATAGTTCTTCTAAAGTATGCTTGTCCATATCTCAACTCTATTGTATAGCAATCACCAAGAATTTATATTTTTTTTATTGTCCTCATCACTTTCAGAACTACCTCATTGTCTTCAAGAAATCCTCTAGAGCCTCAAATGCAGTTCACAAATTCATTTCCTCTATGCATGTAGCCTTCAATGTTGTCATCTTCAAACATCTTTAAGGTTTCAAACTTTTTCTTTAGATTTTGTAGCTTGATTTGGTTGATCTTCTTATCTCCTTCATAAATACTAGAAATTTTTTCCCATACATCAAATGTAGATTTACAACCCATAACCTTCAATAATTTGAATCACCCAAACTACTAATAATTCTATTTCTTTCCTTTAAATTTTTCTCATGTGCCTTTATATCTTCCAAAGTAGTAATAGTAACGCTTGTATTAGGGTCATATCCCTTTCTGATTGCATCAAGAAATTCATATGGAAAAGAATCCAAATGACAATCCATCCTTTCCTTTCAAATGCATAGTTAGTTCCATAAAACTTATGTACCTTAGTAATTTATTCACCAACCATCCGAAATATACCTTGAGTGATTAAGCTTCAACTGGAGGAACCTTTCTTTGATACCAATTGTTGAACATAGTCTGGTGTTGAGAGGGGGTGAATCAACATGCTTAAAATCTTAACAATATTATCCCATATTGAAATAACTTAATTGATGGTCAACAAAATATTAAGTAAACATTCTAGATATACATGAACACATAAGAACACTAGATTTACATGGAAAACCCAGATGAGAAAAACCATAGTGAGAAATGTGCTCACTATATCTGAAACCTATTAAAATATTTTAGGCTAGAAGCCAATAAAATCATTGTTCCTACTAATTTAGGAACACTACCAAGGATTATATTAATTTGTAAGTATTGTAACTACATCCAAAGTTGGACCCAAAGGTATTATACAAAAATACATTAAAAATAGGTTACCAATCAGCCCCAAAACATTTTACAACACATGAAATGTCCTCCAAAGCACAAAACACCATAGTAAAAGCCTCATGAGCCTCTTATCTCTCTTCTTGACCTATATTTGGATCCAACCAAAATGAATCAAGTCATCGCAAATTAATCAATCAGCAAGAAGCCAACACAAAAAAAAGCGTATGTGACAAAAAATTTACACTTGCGAAGAAAAATAATAAAAGATATCTAAATTAAAATATTACACAAACCATATCACCAAGTACACCAGACTGCATACCCTAAAGTCCCATTATGGAGCAATGCAAGCCATCGCTTAAGCCTATCCAAACCAT
Organism: Thuja plicata; assembly: GCA_018584345.1. NCBI lineage: Eukaryota > Viridiplantae > Streptophyta > Pinopsida > Cupressales > Cupressaceae > Thuja > Thuja plicata. The sequence goes on along the minus strand of MU225495.1, from coordinate 2,573,646 downwards.
CCCAATAGTCAACTTTATTGTCATCCAAAGAACACATCAAATATTTGTCAAATAATTAGTTGGGTACTTGCACACATGATAGTGCAATATTAACATTAGTGAGTCATTAAGTCCAGAGCTGCAAGTAGTCATAATCTCAAATAACTCTTCAATAAGCTCCTCAAAAACTCTTTCCTGCATATTATAATATGTCATAGTTTTGTCTTTCAGATCTTCAATGCATCAACAACCTCTTCAAATCTTCTTCAGATGTCAATAAATGTCTCAGAGACCTCTTCAAATCTTCTTCATCAATCAATATCCCATATTTTCTCAGCTAGGTGACAATAATGTCATGCAAAAATTTGACATCAATGACAACATAAATCATAATTCTAATAAAACGTATACTCTAGATCATTGAGAATGAAGGAACTAAGTAAACTAACCCTGAATAGAAATAAAAGGGCCTCCCCAACTCAAAAATGAAGCCAAGAAGGTTGTGGCTAGACAAGTAAGAAACTCACTCAAAAATTGCCAACAAAAATGCTCCTAAAAATGAATTTCTTTACTACTCAAATGAAACCCTTGAAGTAGGATTTCCTAAGACACCCTTGGTAGATCTTTAACAATTGCATGTGCAATGGCCTATGAAGGTTTTTTTTCTCCACAAGATGCTCCAAACCCTCAAGCTTAGCTAAGCTCCTCTTAGGATGCAAAAAAGAAAATAATCAATATAACATAACATAACCCTAAAATGACTTCAAGTTGCTTTACAAGCCTCCTTCAATTTTTGTGCTTAATTAGGGTTTCCTTTTCAAGTATTTATTTAATGATAATCTATTGATTTTGTATTTACTTTCAATCTCTCACTTAATAGCTTATCTTTCTCTCTCCTAGAAAATTTCCCAACTCACTCTCTTTCTTAATTCATATTATAAGTTCACTTTTGGGAGAGTATTACTTAAGCTAAAATATTGTTTTTACTTGTCAATTTAAAAAACTATAGAGTGGTAATTGATATCTCCCATTCCATTCTAGCAAGTTGTCTAAGGAAGGATAAAAATTACTTAAACATGGATCCTCTATCCATCCTATTAGTATACAAGGACCTAGTGATAGAATAACCCTAAATCACCCTTAAAAGGCCCCTTAATCATCACACTAGCCCACAGGAACTCTTGATAATAAGCTAATTCTCTGAAAATAATTGATTCTTAGGAAGACACAAAAATGGGGACATACCTAGTATGGCTTTGCAGTGTTTTGAAGATGCTTATGACAATGTTTTGGATCAGCATGATAAGTTTTAGGGCTATTAGTGTTTTGACGCATAAGATATGTTGAGTTGTAGTTTTGTCTGTCCAGTCTGTGTAGTTGTTACCAGTTTGAAGATATATGTCTTCAGAAATTTCTCATGTTGTTTGGTATCTTCGGTAATTCTCATGAAAATATTGTAGATGGTCTCTTGTGCCATCATTTTGGTGTGCACAATATTTAGAATATCTCTCTAAAGGTATGAAGATTGATGATAACAAAAGCATTGTTTTTGGGCTGATTAGTCATGTTCCTTCGCTTGTGATTGCTTCCAATCATTTTATTAGCCATAAAATTATATTAAGATATGTTTAAGAGTTTTTCAAGAGATAGGTTGATCCACAACCTATTTTGGTGATCAAGGCACATGTTTGAAGGTTGACCTATTTTATGACACGACGTTTCAATTGTTGATTATTTGTGTATATGCAAAGGGTATCTAAGGAAGGAAAATTCATTTTGGAAATGTAAGGTTAGTAATTTTGATGTGAAGTTTGTATAATGCAAAAACTGGGACATTGTAGAATAAAAACAGTATGAAGTGCGAGAATCAATGTGACATATTATTTGGGATACAAAAGGGACTACATCATCTATATGTATTGGATGTTTTTAGCAACAAATCATTTCACATTGTTTCATTGTAAACACTTTTGTATCTTTCCCTGAAGAAGTGATCTTCAGTCCGCGAGTCTTTTGTATATTGCTCTAGCGCAGTGCATCCTAGTCTACTAGTTAGGGAACAATGTGCTTCCTTGGTTGTGAGCCTAAAACAAATGATTGTATTACCAATTACATATAATGTGAGTTAATCCTCATCATGGTTTTTCATCCTTGTATTTTTCACGACAAAATCTTGGCGCCTCTATATATTTTGATATGCTTTTATTTGTTTATTTCTTCCACATTGATTAAATGGTTTAAAGTTCAGTAAATGATTACAATTTAGTACATGTTGATTCACCCCTCCCTCTCAACCACCAAATTTGTTAAATATTGAATATATTTTCCAATGTTACATACAACACATAAAATGACCCCAATAATGTTAATTCCTAGTGATGTATGTCTATTTAGGTCCTCCTAGGTGCACCTCACATATAATATTAAAATAAACATTGTAAATATTTTGCAAGGTGTACAACACCTTATCCCAACAAAATGTGCCACTAAGTCATTAGTCTGTTGTTTAACAATTAAGAGTTCATATAGCCCTATTTTGACTAATTTTTTCATGTCGAAGACAATAACAAAATCACTCATGAGTTTGTCCAAAGAACTATATTGATGCTTTTGGGAGATGATATTACCAATCTAAAGCAATACTTTTAATTTTTTTAAAAACATATATCATGCTACTACCTCATTCCAAGGAAGGGTTCTCACATTATCATGGTGTAAGTGTTGATATGTAAATTGGGATCTCCAACTCCTTTGACTTTTGGAAGTTCATGGAGAGAGTGTGACAATGTGACATGAATATTGATATCTAAATGAACCTTAAGGAAATCAAGGTATGTCCCTAAGACAATATTTTTAAAGAAAGAAATTGTTCCTCCAAACATCAACCTTACACATGGAGCTTATTTCATTTGGCACATTTGCTAAGGAACACTAAGTTGGTGGTAACCTTGGTTGGATAACTAGAAAATATTGTATTCATATTTTGAAATTTTAGTAAAGATTGTTTGAATTTGATTTTGTATGGTAAATATCCTACCCATTTTATTGAATATTTTTATATTGCATGATGATGGAAATGGAAGCATGAAAACCTCATTGATTTTGTAGCATGCATAGATGTTGACAGAGGTAGGTAGTTGGTCTTCCCTTTAGTTTCTTTCCATAGTCCCGAGTATGAAAGGGTTGATGTGAGGTTGATGCTTCAAAGACCTTGGTTCATTGTTTACTTAAATAAAAATTTGGGTTGGTTGGATCAATACCTCAAGCTTCAAAAGTCTTACTCCATTAGAACAAGGTGGATACAAGTGCTTCAAAAGTAGCTTCTCGTGCATTTTGCACCTTTTTATCAAGAGGCGAGTCTTGTTCAATATGTCAAGTTTGAGTAGCCTCATTAGTTATTTATTTAAGGAATCTTCCAAGAAATCTTTATTGTATTGCAGTTTTTTCATCTTGAATAGTAACATGAAGGGATGCTTGAGCTACTTAAGATTCTTGCAAGTCTTTATGCAAGAAACTAAACTTATTAGCTATTTGGGTGGCTATGTCTCTATAGTTTGTTACAAGATGACATGGTAGATTTCCAATCAAAAAAGGACCACTTGCACTTTAGCTTAATCTAAGTTTGGTTGAAGCATAGTATCTTAGCTCCAAATTGGGTCGTTGGAAGTGGTATAATTATGTAATTCTTATCATGTTCCATCTAAGTAAATGTCCTCATAATTGTACCCATTTGAAATAAGTTCTAAAGAATCGGTCAAGATTTATCAATTGAATGATGGAGGATAGTTTCAAGATGGATCTATAGCCTTATTGTATTGTCAATATCAACATTTTCAAGGGTACTATAGGTACTAAAAATAAATGGGATGAAAAGAGGAGAAGGGAAAAATAAGGATAGGAGAGAGATAAAACAAGATAAAGCTTATTTAGAAGGATTTTCTTTGCATGTCAAATGCACCAAAATATGTGATGTTCTAAATCTATCTCACCATGCAAGTAATGACTTGGACTTATAACATCACAGTTCATTGTATCCATGCCTAATGCCAAGGTCCAACTAGTCATACTCTCATGACAAAAGATAATCAAGTTAAAAAAAGAGAGTTTGAATTGACTAACCTCTTCTTGAACTTGGGGATTCTAATGAGTGAACCTCATCATTGATATAAATCTTATTACTAGGATCATGTACTTTATAAAGAAGGAAAGTCAAAATGAATTATTATTGTGTTGTTCTCTAACATTTGATTTTGAATCATTGGTGTTTATACATTGTCATGCAATTCATTAGAGTGTCAATATTTTGAAATAGACATCCATAAGTTCAATGAAATATATCTGAAAGGTGTTCTCGCTTATACAAGATGCTTCCCTTACCTACCATTTTTTCAATGTTCCTAAGAAGGGGCATATTTTCTTGTATCTCATGCAAAACCAACACAATCTAATTTTCCTTGGTACTTGGACACACTTGACATAAAAAATTGAGAGAGAGAGAGAGATAAGAAACTTGGACAAGTGTGACTGTTGATGAGATTGTCTTCTTTGCTTGAATGTTCACTTAGCTTGATTGGAATGCTCATTGGGTCTTTTCCTCTTTCTATTTTATTTTTCTAAATCTATTGAACAATATTTTCTAAAAATGTTTTTTCTAGAATACATGAAAGAGATATTTTATCTGATTCTTTCCTTTTTGTGTTTTTCTAATTTGAAACATGAATTAATTAGCAACTTGCAAATAACAAGTTTTGTATGGCTTTTCAAATGTAATCTATTCTATGCTTTTGTTTTGGTGTTTTCGATAAACCCTTTCAAATGAACTTAATTTGCTTGCAGGAAAAGTAAAGAAACTAGTCAAAATCTAATCTACCTAATGAAGTAAAAATATATTTTAGGTAAACTAATAAACAATAATAGACTTTTACGATTCTTGGGCAAGAACATGAGATCTAACTACTAATAAGTAAAACTCTGCATAAGGAAGTTGTCATTTCAAAATAGATGAACTTGAAAGAATCTTTTAAAACTTCTTATGCTAGCATCATAATTGTGATCTAAGAAGGTGCAACTTATATTTGCAATTACTCCTCTTCTAGCACAAGAAGCTTCAATAAATAGATTTGTGCATTGTGGTGAGGAAGGTAACATTAGCTTCCTAAACACAAGAAATAAGAATTGAGCTTTGTGGCAAGGTTTGCAATCTTCCAAGGTGATCTAATGCTTGGGAAAGGGATGAAAGCTTTTCACGATTATTTGCCAAAACAACCTATCAATCTTTCTATCACATGAGAAATAGAATATTTTTGAAATGACTCAAAGCTTGGGTATGCAAAAATTATCCCCCCTTATGAATGAGAGATGGGGTTTATATATAAAAAAGAAGAGGGAAGATCAAGTCAAAAAGAAAAAGAAAGCTCAACTTTAAAGGAAAAAAAAATTAGGAAAGAAAACATGTCATCTCTTACGAGAAATTGAATTTTGGAAAGAAAAATGGAGAAAAACAAGAAAATTTGAAGGACTTATGGTCATACCTAAAAGTAACATGATCAACCATGTTAAGGGAACACTCTTACCAGTGCCACTCATCTAGACAACTACACAACTTAACATAGGTCACCCGAGGAATCATAAGGTCGCCTAAGTGCTCCCATAACTTAAAGTGACACATAGATTGTGGAAATTTCATGTCTTTACCAAGAAATAATTATAGAATGCCCAGTACACATTACATCAGAAAAATACTAGAGGCCACAATCTCTGAAATTGAGTTAGTGGAAAATAAATAAGCAGATCTTAAAAGAAAATCCAAATCTCCTTATTATATTTTAAGCAAACAAGAAACAGAGTGCATTGCACACACAACAGCATGAAAAGAGCTGCTCAACCCTGACTACAGTAAAGCTGTAAACTGCAATCATTCTCTGTAATACTGAATTAGGCATAACATGTGTTGGCAAAACACTTTAATTGCTTTTCTTGAGTTTGTCCAATGCTGCTGTCATATTCAGTTCCTGATGCTCATATTGGAGCAGCCACAACCAGTAAATGAGCTTACAGTTTGTTGCAGGATTGTCTTTAGTTGCTCTGGATCTACAATCTCACCTTCGATAGTCTTCAAAACAACCAAACAAGAGACAGTTTCAGATAAAATAATGCAACAAACATTTCATTTCAAGCTGCCTAAGATTGGATTACAAAATATGCACAAGAAGTCTACTTAAGAGCTGGTTTTGTGCACCATTAAATACAGTACTGTGTTTTTCTAAATTTTGTGTAGGCAAGGGGACAGAGAACAGCTATTTTAAAAAAATTAAAGGAGAGGAATTTTTTAAAAAGTAATACACTGAATTTACAATGACAATTATAAGAATGGGAAAATTGGGGAGCTTGTTATCAAGCTTTTTTAAGAAAGCTAGGATTTATTATCCCATAAACTATCAGAACGGTAGGGTCTGAAAGCAAAGTTTTACCATAAACTATCTTTCTTTTAACCTTGTGACCTTAAAATTCTTCTATTCTATTCTTTATTCATTCCGTTTAGAAGATTTTTGAGCCCATAAAAATAACTTATTCTATTCATTGTTCTTTCCTTTAGAAGATTTTTGAGCCCATAAAAATCACTTTTTAGTTTTATTTATGTACCAAATGGAGCAGAGCATTGATTATGCATGAAAAACATTATCTGTGTGTGGGGTAGGTGGGGATTGCAATGGAGGTCATGATCTAACCTTTTCACTGAGAACAAAGAAACTGATCCTCAGTTGGCAGGTCATTCTGGCTTGTATGACAGTGAGGTTAAAGCCATCAATAGCCTTTGACAGAGCCAATGCAAGACCAGGCTTTTTCTCACATTCCACTAGTATTTCCACGCCTGAATCCTTCATCTCCACCACCACCTATCCAAACCAAACACAAACTCACAGTAAAAACTTGTTACTCTCTCTCTCAGTCATGTTAAAACTCACAATCAAATCTACTAACAATCAAAACTTAATTCACAAAACACTCACAGTCATACCCACCAAGAAGCAACAAACCTACCTTCTGTTGAGGAGACCTATTAGCCATAGTAGCAATCAAGGTTCTGTGAGAAGAGAGAATCTTGTCATGGATCTCAGACTGTATGCTCTCAATTCCATCTTTGAGCTGCTGAACATATGCTACTGTGTCTTCTGCAAGTGATCCTTTTCCCTAGCACAAAGCTCAAAATCATCAATTCCTATACACAATCTGAAAAACAGAGACACCAATTGAAAGTTGAAGGGTTAACTTACTGTGGGTACCAAAGCACGAAGAGAACGCAAGGTAGAGAGCAATCTGTTCCTGTACTCTTGTTCAGAGAAGTCAGAGTCTGAATCCCCTGAGCATGGGTTTTCATTAGAGGCAGTATCAGGATCTGAAACAGGCAATTGACTGCTCACTGCCATTGCACAACACCAACAGAGACAATGTCAAGATGCTTGGAATGTAATGAGCGAATTGAAACTTGAAGGGGATTCTCCTTACAAGGAATTTGGCATGACTCTAAATTTTAGAAAGTTGACTGCAGCATACAAATTATTTACAAGCCCAATTGGGTTTTTATGATCCTCTTGGGAGGGGAGAGTGCAAACGTGAGGCTCGTGGTGCAGCCAGGCATGCTACACACCAGTCTTGCCTGTTCCCCTGTCTCCATCATCCCTATATATATATATATACTGTCACATCCATCACTTTTTCTTCTTCTTCTACTTCTACCTATTCTTTTCTTTTTACTCCCTAGCTGTAGGGGGAATTAGTCTTTTCAATCTGTCAAATTTTCTATAAGTGTGCATCGTTTGATTTTTTGTAGTAGGATATAATTGGTATTATTTTTCACTCTCATAATTATATTCTTAATAAAGATGTATCATAATTATATTCTTAATAAAGATGTATTAATTGTTTATCTATATTATTGTTGTGTTATTTTGTGGTTGTATGTGCAAATGATTATTATCTTTCTTACATTTATTTCAGTTATTCTTTAACAAATTTTTTCATTAATTAGGGCTTGTTTTAAATTATGATTATCACATACATATATGTACTTATACTTTATATGGTCAAATTTAAAATCAATGTACTTTCAAGTGTAAGTGATCATGTAGATGATATGATCATTTGAAGTCAACTTCATATTCTGCATAGACAACTAAACAAAAAACATTTTATTGAATCAAGTGTAGAGCACTTCTTGTACAATTATTTTTTTGTTAATTTTTGGTATTAAACATGCTCCTTTCACATGTTAAGAACAAACATGCTCCTTTCACATGTTAAGAACTCAACACTTAAATTGTGTTTGAAAGTTTCTAAAACCATTAAAACATATTTGTTTTGTGTATATCTTGCAATAAAAAGGGACAAAAGTAGTTGGAAGTTTTACGTCAAATAGTATGTGTGCCTTATATGTGCTTCCACATTTTGCATATATGCCTAGGAGCAAAATTATGATTGTAACATCTACAAAAACCTTTTTTTTTTGTTTATCCTTTGATAAATGTTTGTACCCTATATCAAAGCTCCTATTTTGGCGGTGGATGATATGAATCATAAGTAAACAAATTAAGAAATATACACAAGAAAATATAAAAAATGGAACTCTTAACAAATGTTATTTAATTAAAGATGTTCAAGATATTTTACAAATCCATAATTTCTTCTAAATGTTACAACATTAATTTTCTTACATGATCAACTACAGACCACTTGATGCATAACCCATTACAAATGCCTCAATATATAGAGGTCTTTGGATAATTCTAAAAATTACCTAGGCCATTCTAGATCTAGGCCGATTTGGTAAATATTTAATGTTTTTCTCTATTTATCCTTGTTCTTTCTAAAACAATCTATACTTTACAATAATAATCAGCTAAAAATGATAGCTAAAACTTGATTATGGTTACCAAAAAGAGTGAAAAGACAACAATCAAGGGCAAAGGATTTTGTGAATGCCGAAGCATTCATGGGAAAAATTAAGGGGGAGTGTATAATTTCCACCCTAATTGGATACATTAAATAAACAAGACAAAATAAAAATGTAGATTGTTCTTATGTTTGTTGTGTAAACAATCTACATTTTTATTTTGTCTCGTTTATTTAATATATCTAATTAGGGCGGGAGAGATTATATTCCAACACTCCCCCTTAACTTCAACTACAAATGCTTTAGCATTCACAAAATCATTTTCCCTTGATTGTTTTTTTTTTCTCTTTTTGGTAACCATAATCAACCTTTTGACTTATTCAAACCTCTTCAACCATGTCTAAGGTCTTGAATTTTTTTCTTAGTGATGATGTCTTTCTCTTGGCTTCATCCAACTGCGACGACAATATTTCAAAGCTTCAATCCAAAACTTCCTTTAACTTCATTTTGTGTATATGTCTTGCAAGACAATGATCTCCTTTGACTAAAAATATTTGTTATCATCCTTGAACATTCAAATCTTGCTTGAGTCCTATCAGGTTTCACATATGAGCATTTATACATAAACAAATATTATATCTTACATGAAATCTTTTTTCAACTTAGTCCATAACTCCATCCACAATTGATTTTTATGCATCCTATCAGAGATTCATTCTTCGAATCTTTTGGTCCAACATATCTTTTCACAATGATTCCTCAAGCCACATATACTACAAGGATGTAGATCTCAACACTTTTCCTTTCTATGACCTTTTTTCTTACAATGTGAACACTACATTTCTTGACACCTATATTCATCTTTCCTTCATGTTAGAGCCTTCTCTTGCAGAATCAAAATAGATCAATAACTGATCAACTCTATAACTCCCAACTTCTGATTCTAACAAGACAAATTCTAATTGATGAGGATTATTCCTCCTTCTTCTTTGAGCTCCACAGACTCAGGTGGGTGTACCTTCAATAGATTACTGCTTTTTAGTAACTATGATAGTGGATTAGGGGTTACACTAGTTTGTCTATTTCCTTTTACTGTATCAACTGATAGAACACCTTGCAAATGACTATAATCAGTCTAATACAAAGCTTAACAAGCCAGACCATGAACATAACAATAGAAAACAACAGTGAGACAAGGATTATCACCCTTCTTCTTTTTAGAGTTCTTGACTCAGGAAGGCTAACCTAATGATTTTCTCTCCAAGGAATTAACAAATTAAATTGTATTCTCTAATACAACTACTTAAGCATGTATGTTCTTTAGAAAAGTAAATGATTGTTTGTTTTGATATTGATGATGAATAACTACTTATCAAACCCTAGACCAGTGCCTAATCTTGGGCAAAGAGTCAGATGAGATATAAATTCACAGTAAACTAATTAATGGAAATACACATATAGTTCAGATAGAGTGCCTTACAAGAAACCTTTTCATTCCCATACCCCTGTATCAAATTCACACACTAGTGTTTAATCCTCTGGAACCACTCATAAGATTTACTCCCTCCTTGAAAGAAACTTACAAGTAATTGCACAGTTACCTTATAACTGGTATATTTAAGATGCCTTACAAATTAAGCATACAAGAGCATAAACAGAAATACAAGAAGACAAAAAAGATATAGAACATGAAACTCCACTGTATTTTATTAATATGTTGCTGCTTCAGTACATTCAAAAGACTAAAAGCTTGAAAACTAAGATAAAATGAGAAGTATGCCTTGAGCAGTTGTATATTTCATCATACTTACATTATGTTACAACTTTCTATTTATAGAGTACTAGCCATCTTGGAATCCTTAAAGATTAAGGATGCAACAATCTTCAGATGGCTAGACCTAACCCTAAAGGTACTAAAAGACAAAGTTACAATCACACCTTCAAGCGGTGGAAAGACAAAATAAGTAGAAAATCAGATCTGATTTCCACATCTTGGATAGTTGGCACCTTTGTCTGTAGATATTCTGGATAACCTCTTGTAGTTATTGCGAGACCTAGTGACCGCCAATACATGCTAACTTACACTAGTATTATTGATGACTATTCTCCCTGTGCTCATAGATCAGGTGCCAGGTGCCTTTTCACTCCTCATCCAATACATCTAGGTCAATGGATACATGATTTTTCTTCTTGGGATTTGTGCTAACATCCCATTCTGTAACCTCTGCCTCTGAAGGCCAATTAAAGCTCTAAATATTATGTAATTATTCCTTTTGCCTATCCCATCTAGCATTTGTGATGAGCTTGACATCTATTACAAACTTAATGAAGTCTGTTTCTGCTTTAAAAGCCTCATCCAAGGTCTTATTAAACTTATCCATATCCAATGAAACATTATCTATTATAAATGCCTCTTTAATAGGCAATAAGGTATCAAATTCACCCCTCCAATCTGATATCAAGCTTTAATCTTATTATCATCTCCCTTTATTGGAGGAATAAATCTATTATAATCTGGCCCAAACATGTTGATCCTGGCTTGTATCTAATTTTCCTTGCCTTTGAAGAAAGACAAAGTGGCTCCAATCTGCTCAATTTCTTCTCCTACTTGACAAACAATCTTAGGGAGATCTATTTTGTGTGGCTATAAGGCTCCTAACCTCTCAAAAAGTGATGCCCTGCCTGACCAAGTTCCAAAATAAGGACTTAAAGTTGCAATACGGTTATTGACCTCTGTTTCTAGGCCAAGTAGCTTACTGTAAGCATTATGCACCAAGTCAACTTTTCCCTTTAGGATATCAATCCTATGTTGCAGGATCTTCCACAGGGCTTCCAAAGCCACTTTATTTTGATCCCCATTTGCTTGCTCTATTCCTATTGAAATATCTTCTGTAGTCTCAGTATGAGCATCTACAACCTATTTAGGTGGAGCTAGGATAGCCTTGGGGGCCTCTAGTAATTTCTTATTCAATTCTTCCACCTTACCCTCTAATTCCTTGATCTTAATCAAGCATACTTCCTTGTCGTTTACTATAGCACTTGATTGATCAAAAAGATTTTGATATCACTTGGACGTCTGCTCTGTCTTGGCTTCATTCAAATGTGCAAAATGGGTAAGAGCTCGGGATATTTCCAAGTCACTAGTGTTATGGATAGACCAAATGGTCTTATCCCCATCCATTTTCTCTTGCACATTGATTAAAGATGGCTTATGTGTCCTAGGTGCCAATGACCACATAGATAAAGTATGGGATCGTGGATCATATCCACATCCCCTGATCATTTCTCCAATCTGTGTCTCTGAGGACATCTTTGCATCAGGTTTCCTTCTAATCTGATCAATTATGAAGGCTGAAGCTAAATCCCAATCAGGTACAAGCAACATTCCACTTGATTTGACTAGTTTCCTAGCTTCATTAGGTGTCATGGTTTTAGTTTCAGGGTCATATGCTTGTAAGGCCTTGTAATGGATGAAATAGGGAGTTTGGAATATGTAAGGTGTTGAAAAAGCATAAGGTGATTTGATTGTTAATTATTGTTTTATTTGATTGAAGTGTGTTGAATTCCTTAACCCTACTTCATACTTACTTGAATTTAATTGATTGTGTATTTCAATTTTGATTAGGGAGAAGATAAGATGTTCCTCTTTTATTCCCAAATGTACAAATGGAAGATCCAAGTTGATCAACCCAAAAGAAGGGTTAATGCACAAATGAATCAACTATTTGGAAAGGAGAATAACAAGAAGTATATCTTAAATTTTGTTAATTATATGTATAGAAAGGATATATGATAGTAATTGAAGAAATAGGAGAAATGCACTAACCTTGAAATATTTCAGATCAAAGAATGTTATTTTCTGAGGTCTGTAGACTGTTTCTAGAAAAACTGACAGTTGATCCCAAACCGGAACGCAAAGACGAACAATACCCAGAAATCTTTTTCTGTTCTGATGTTGTCTTATGAAAAAGGTCAACCTTGACCCACAAATATCAACCCTGACCCAATAATGTCGACCCTACCTGCACAGGTTTGACAGAGAATCTGTTCGCACCGTCCAAAAAAAAGCCAAAAAGGGTATCCATATCTGGTCTCAAATCTGCTGTTTTGAACCTGTACCTACAAGAAAAAGAGGATTGTTTGTTGTGGGGGAGGGGTTTGCCTTGGTCAAACCCCGGTTTTGGAATTAACCTTAAATATATGTAATTGAAATTGTAGAAATAGACAAAGTAAATGCTTAAATTCACCTTGCTTGTAAAAGTCCTTGTGGCAGATTCAAATCCTTGGATCCACAAGTGTGCTTCAAAATGTGGAATGTAGAAAGGTAGGATGTCTTCAATCTCTTGCTTGTAGATCTCCAACACCAAGTCTTGAATGGGTTCTTGAATTTGGAATAGGCTTGGAAGAAGGTGGATGGAGAGATCACCAAAAGGGCACTATGTGGCTTGAATCCTTCAATGGCCTCCAATGGATCTCCTTCATGAAAATGGATGCTTGAATGGATGAATTCTTTCTTGAAATCATGGTTGATTGCTTGCTTGAATCTTCACTTGATGATTTTTCTCAATTTCTCAAGGATGCATAGGCTTCAATAGAGGATTTTTGTTTCTCAATATTGCTTAGAGAAAATGAGGGGAGAAAGGCTCCCTTTTATATGAAATTAGGGCACAACCTTCTAAGGAGGATGACATAGGATAATTAAATTCCAATTAGACCCATGCCCCTAGAAGAAGACCTATATTAAATATAATTTAGGAATCGACACTTCGAAACCCGAAACAGCCGACTCGGAAGCGGGAAAATACTTTTTGCAAAGACCGACATCCAAAACTGTGAGACCCCGGGATCTAAACCCTGGGTCAAAGTTGAGGTCAACCTTGACCTAGGTCAGGGTTGAGGTCAACCTTGACCTAGGTCAGGGTTGAGGTCAACATAGACCTAAAAGGTCGACCTTGACCCTGAAGCCCAGAATCACCAGTCTATAGTTTAGAATGCAGAAATCAGGCTAAACAGGAGTGGAAAGAAGGAAAAAATAAGGGGGAAGCCATGTCAAGATCATGAACCCATTCAAGGTTCTTTTCATGACCCCAAACCACTTACTTAGAAGGTTAACCAAGTCTAAAATGGAAGTGCTTCCATTTTCTGACTATATAGGCCTGAAAGCTTCACTTGGCACTGAACCCTCCTCTGTAAATTGCAACTGTGCCCCTACCTCTTGTTGCTTTATCCAAATCAAGAAATTCTTAAACTCCTCTATTTTGATGAATGCATCATCTTTCAATAATTCCTCTTGGTGAATTTCTCTTTCATCTTGGCATAGCAGGAGAGGTATTTTAACTTCTTCTTCATCATCCTGCTTCACTTTCTTTCCTTCCCTGATTGATTTCCTAAGGTGATGGTCATATGCTCTGTTACCAGGGATTAGGGAACTAACCTTATCCTTTTTCTTTTCCTATTCCTTGGCATGGGAAGGCTCCCCTTATTCCACCTTTTGTTTCTTTTTAGGGGGCCCATCAGTCACCTCAGTTTCAGGCACCTTTATAAGGTCTACCTCTATACTTTTCTCTGTTGAGGGTGGTTGATCTATGGGAGGAGGAATATGAACTAAATAGCCTCCTTCATTTTCTTCATCATATTCTGAAGAAGAGTGCTTCTCTAGGCCTCTCTCCTTGTCTTCTATTATCCCCTCAAGCTGATTATACCAAGTATTGTAAGACTATCATTTTGTTGAGTCTCTGTAAGTAGGGTAATCCAGGAAAGAAAACTCCAAAGGAATCCCCTTTTTCTTAATTTGTTTTTCTAGGCTAGTAGATCCTGATACTGATCTTCCCGTCTTGCCACCTCATCTTCCTCCAAAATATTCCTTATGAGGTCCTCTTCCACACACTCTTCATGCTCTTTGATAGCAGTGATGGTGGGAGTTAGCAATTTCTTGGGACTCTTTATGAATACCTCTGGGTCTATATACATGTATAGGTCCACACTCATTTTGTAATGGCTCAACCACTTACTCATTGGATCATATGCTCTTTTTCCAATAATGAAATTGGTAACCTTGAATTGTCTGGGTGTAAATGTACCTTTCCTGTGGGGAGCCAGGTGCTCTTTATTAGTCCACATTAATTTCCAGATGAACTCCATTATAGCTATCCTTGGTGGCACATATTTGGGAAAGATATGTGGGGGATGGGAACATCCATAGACCCTCATTAAAGTAAAATTATGCCCACATTAGAAATATCCCCAGTTATGATCCCCTGTCCACTTATCAACATACTGAAAAGGTCTGAGAAGTCGCAATACCCTGATTGGCAATCTGGTCATATCCACACCTAGGAGATTTAGAATTGGATATGTAATCCAATTATGATAGCCACAAAACTCATGTTAATTGGAAGTACAATTCCAAAACCTAACCCACATTTGCACAATGTGTTTCTTGCCATGGAACATCATCCTTGGTCTTAAACTATGCACATCCATGCTATTGATATTAAAATATAAAATTAAGTGCATCAAATGGAATAATGAAAAAATTTAGGGTTTGGTTTAGTGAGGACATCTATAAGGCCTTGATGTATCTGATCTATAACATACTGAATATAATCATAATCAGTATTAGCATGATAATTTTGCATGTCTAAGATAATCATCAATAAATCTGCAGATACCCTATCAATGCCCCCATCTTTCCCCAAAGCCCTACACAATGCATAAGAAATGTACTTCACATAATGACTCAAATATTTAAAGAAATATGGGGCAGTAGATTTTGGTATGGCAACTATATAGTTCCTATTTGCTTTGGGCACATGGCCCTGGATTAATTTGGCAACAATAGTGTCCTATCTGACATACATTTCTCTAATTTCTTTAGGTCAATATCCGTAGTACATGGATGATAGATGTCAAAAGCCTTCATGAATGAAGCCCTATCTAATGTAACTAAGGCTGATCCATCACTCTTCTTAATAGTTTCGGAAAGAGAATCATATTTCCTAGCTAGCTCTATAAGCAAATCTACATCTACAAAGACGTCTGGAACAACTAGCTTAGCTTACGCTGATGTCCATGGATTGGAAATTGGAATTTCCTTATCCCTATTACTATAGAAATAATTAAATAGGTGATAAACAGAAAACCTAGAAGTACGTGCATCTCTACAATTTTCTTTATCACCAACAAGGAGTTCGTCATTTACCTTTTTCCCTTGATTGGTTCAAGGTAGTAGAGCCAAAAACTCATCAGAATAGTTTCTTTTTCCTTTTTGATCATCCTCTACATCTCCACTTCTGCCACTGGTAGAAGCCCCACTTGGTGCTGATTGAATCATTGCAACTGATCTTACTGGATAATTATTTTTTTTGATACAAGATTCTTCTTACAACTAGCCCTAAAAACCAGACAATTGCTCACTCCTAAAAGCACTGAAACTTATGTAGTTTCTAGCTCTGCACTCTAAAAACTTTGATAAACTGAAATGAACAAAGGCAACATCAATTTATTTATGAGAAATCAATGCACTAGTCTAGTCGAGATCATGAAATTGTTTGTCCGTCACTTTTGTCATTACTCTGCGTGCCTTGACATCAATTTATCTTAGTCGTGGCGCCTGAAGTTGACAGGTACTTTGAATTTGAAAAACCAACTAGGATAGGTCATGAGTGAGTTTTTTTTAATTTTAAAACCCTATTACAAGTGATTAAGCCTTAAAGTCAATCGTGATTGGCTGGTTTTCTTTACCTTTTACATCTCAGCAAATCTCTTACACTCTATCAAGATATTTCTCTTTTCATAGGCTAGCTTTTTACTTCATGGCGCAAGAAAAAACCCATGCAACCTTACCTTAATCTTACCACAGTTCTTTTAGAGATTGCACGACTCTATTGTCTCCAAGTCATTGAGATTTTAGCCTGACCTTGGTTTCATCATGAGATTCAACGTGCACCACATGATCTGAATCTTATCAATGGTTTAGATCTCTCTTAGTAACCTAGCTCTTAGTGCAACTTAACCTTTCTTAATTTAGATATCACGGGACTGAGAAAACTTGAATTCACTGAAGTTTTTGCTTTACCATGAGTTTGTTTAGAGATTTCACGCCAATCATACGATTAACTCTTGATCAATGATGTGCGCTGAGTCTCTTAATCATTTAGTACTTACTAAATCCATCTAGAGATTACGCCGTTACTGTTGATCTCCTTTTAATCTGATAGTTTGCGCTGAATCTCCCAAGCTTTAACCTTAACTGCAGTTTGTCACAAGATCACATGACTACAAGCTATCTCTAAGTTGCCAAATAAATTTCTTAACCATGGGTTTTCTTTGAGACTTCAAGCATGCCATAGATCTCTGAATAACTTAAACACGTGTCAATATCTGAATCATTATCTCTTAATCGTTGAACAACCCTTGACCTTTTTACTTCCTTCAGCGAATCAACGCCAGCCACAAGATTTAATCTTAATTTGTGGTTCAGATTTACTCGTATCAAAACCTGACCTGACTTTGTCTTAACCATAACTAATCATAGTTCATATGGAGACTTAGTGATTGAGTGAATCTCTAATTTGTTGAACAAATCATCTAACTCAGGTTCTATTTAGAGATTAAACGCCAGCCCTTAGATATTACTTCCATCAACGGCTAATGTTAAGTCTCTCAAACTTTATGTACTTCATCAAATCCTACTGAGATCATGTGGTAACCCTTGATTTCTTTTCAATCCAAAGGTCTGCGCGAAATCTCAAAACCTTTCACTTAACTACACTTTTATTTTGAGATAACGTGACTACATTATCTCTAAGTCTCGAAAATAAACTTTACTTGAATTGATCTTAACCCAGTTTTATCCAGCGAATGCGTGACAAACCTTATATCTGGATCGCTGAAAGAACCTTTAACTCATGAGTTTATCAAGAGATTAAGCACACACCGCTAGATTAAGTAAAAGATAACAAAAGATCTATGGATATCTCTAAGTCACCAAAAGAAACCTTAACTTTAGTATTTGTTTATAGATTGCACGCCAACCCCAGGATCTAATCTAGATCGACCACCCATGTTTAATCTCCCAATCTTTGAAAGCATATTCTTTACCTTTTGAGATACAGTGACCAAAGCTTTGCGCTAAGTCTCCAAACAAAAAGGAATATTTGGAAATGTTTAAGAGATTAAGCGACTGACTTAAAACATGAAAAAGGACACATGACCTAAAACACTTAAGTTTCATGAAAAAGGTAACTTCAAATTAGAAACAAGGCTGGTAAGAACTAGGGTTTTTTGCATGAAAAGGACAAAAAATGACCTAGGTGTTAGGGTTCCACATTTCTTATTGCTTTCATTTCTTGGAGATCAACATCTGTAGGAAAATTTGATAGTACTCTGGACATGTTTTGATATTTCAGGCAAAATTAACATTGGGAACCCAAAATTTTTATAGCAAGACTCAAAAACTAGAAATATACCCAACACTTCACATGTGACATACCCAAGACTCTCATATTTTAGTCCATAAAATTCCTATCATCTTTCACATATGAACAATATTTATACATAAACAAGTATTATATCTTACATGAAAGCTTTTTCAACTTAGTCCATAACTCCATCCACAATTGATTTTTATGCAACCTATCATAGATTCATTCTTTGACTTTTTTGGTCCAACAAATATTTTCACAATGATTCCTCAAACCACATATACTACAAGGATGTAGATCTCAACACTTGTCCTTTCTATGACATTTCTTCTTACAATGTGAACACTACATTTATTGACACCTAAATTTATCTTTCCTTCAAATGTGACATACCCAAGACTCTCATATTTTAGTCCCATTGTTGGCTCAATCAACTTTCGCATTCCTTTTTCATGCTTTCCTAATCCGTGACCTTATAACTCTTTCTTTTGAGGATTTTCAAACCAACATTCTCTTCATTATCATTAAATGTAACAAGATTTGTAGACTTATTAGCATGTTCATATTTATCACAATCGACTTCAACAAAATCACACTTACAAAATGAAGAACACGAATCTTTTGTGTCACACGAAACATCACCTACCAATTGCTTTGACTTCAAACATTCATTATTTACAGCTAATTCTTCTTTCAACTTTGATATTTCCTTCTATAAAATTTTTTCCTCTTCTGATTTCTAAAGGGAAATTGGGCATCCCATACAAGCAATATGAGACCAATCTCTACATTGATTACCAATTATTTCTTCAAAAATATATGAAAATATGTTGATACAAACACTACTACTGTATCATAAAGTAGAACCAGACATAGTTTATTTCCCACAGTTAAAACCTTAGAGGAAATTTCTTGGAATTTTAAATCTTGCCAGATGAAACAGTTCTAGCAACATGCATACATTAAGATTCAACAATACAAAATCAATACATAAAAATAACAAGATAGAATATAGAATAACACACAATTTACATGGGGAAAAACCTTTTGGGTAAAAAACCCACACTCCAAAACCAAAGAGCCATACTATTATTCTACAACAAAATACAATTGCATTATAATCTTCAAGATCTAAGCTTTTACATTGAGATTTGAATCCTAATCCATTGTAGAGGATATTTGGTCGCATAACTCCTATGAAATGAACTTCTCTCTCATATAATTCCACTAGCAATACTTGTATTTATAGAGATTACAATGTGTTCACAATGCATGGCAAGCAATATTAAAAGATATTTGCAACAACATAATAGAGCCAAAAACGTAGCCTTTAGATGGCTACTACTGCTGCAAATATTACCTTATAAAATGTTACACATGGAAGATGATATCTACAACATTTGCATAGTTCCAAACACTATCAAGTACATATTTTTTTATTGTTATATTACAAAGGAAATTTGGTATATTATTCGTTTTGAAATCCATAATTGGCACACTAATAGTAATTGGATCTAGACACTTTGATTGGTAACTTTAATCATTTAAAAAATTAGTTTTCCACAATTAATTAGTTGATAAGAGCTTTCTTCTAGATTTTATTGGGTATTCATATTTGCATCAATGTTTCAGATCATACTCTTTGATCCATCATCAGGATGAGAGAGTGCTACAAGAGTGAAATTTAGAAGCAAGTCACTTTCACTCTGCTAGCACTCTCTTATCCCAATGATTGATCATGGGGTATGATCCAATACATTGATATAAAAATGAATACACAATCAAAGCCAAAAGCAAGATCTTATCAAATTTAATCATGTTTCCAAGACTATGAATCACTTTTGGTTTATCCTCTCCACTAATTTTTTTGGGCATATTCAAAAACTTAGAAACTTAGAAAAGTATCAAGGTAGAAGTAGAATACTTACTGAGTTTTATAAAAAATCACGTTTCTTAACATTTTTGCGTAGATAACTATAACCTTAAAGATATCCAAAAGAAACTTTGAGAAGCTATTAACTGATGGACTTGTGACCATCAATGCCCTTGAAATCTTATACGAGCATACATTGGATACAAATAAGAAGGAAAACCAACCCTTCTTGCAAGGATTACTAGAGATAGTTAAACAATATAATGAGAAAAACACACAAGAAGAGGAGCTACAACATTGAGTGAATTAAATAAAAACTAATACTCATGCCAACTAGTGCAACAACAGTAGGCAGAAGAACATCTAATACAACCTTTTGTAGTTCATCTAAAAATTCTAATTTGTGTAATGTCACCAAAGTCATCATTTTTTGTAATTTCTATCTTATAAATTTTTTTATATGTGCTATAATAGGTTACTCTTGATATTTATCTATTCTAGTCAAACCATATTTTGTTAAACTTTAATTTTGTACATGTTTATATTCAATATTCTATATAAAAAAATCTATTTTATTTAATAATAAATAAAATTATATTTTATTCATTTTTCCACATGCACATGAATAAAATAATTTTTAATATTTAATTTTATTAATATCATTCCCTCATCAATCAAATCCACTTCACTTTCCCATGTACTGAGTTCGTTGAATCATGTAATCCATAAAATCCTATTTTTAGTGTTAATTCCTCTCATCAGTTCTCAATTGTTTATTTTAAATATGTCTCAATGATCTCTATCATTTTTTTAAAATGTATTAATGAAATCTTCATTAATGTCATTCTCTTACTGCGATCTTTAAGCTTTCGTTCTTTCATATTGTTATTTTTGCTTGTGCAAAATTTAAGAGCAACAATACCAACGTTCGTCCAAGAGAGCTCCGATAAGCAATGGAGATAAACAAATTATTTGGATAAAGGGATATTTTATTATATTCACTATGTTTATGCATCTAGTTTACATGCCCCATTGGTATATTATAATCACTTTTGAATTTGAGGGTTTTTGTGGTTGAGTCCTTTGATTATTCATATTGATTTATTTATGACCCACAATATGGAATATAATGAAATGTCATCTTTGGGACAAGCCTTGTCAAGATCTTTAAAGTATGTCAATCTATTCATATCCCCGGGTGGTTTATTAATTTAAATAAGATTTTAAACCCACTTTAGATTCAATGAGTCTGATGAAATCAATATCTAGAAATTTCTAAAAAAATTCTTTGACAAAGGTACAATTTGAGGGTGCATTTTCTATATTTTTTGTTGACGTACTTAGCACCTAGGGATATTGTCAAATGGTATAACACAAGTTCAAGATCAAGTCCAAAAATATTTGCATATAACCATGGAAATTTTATTTGTATCTCTTTGAATAACTTGATAAAATACCCAATTTTTTTTTAACAAGGAAGCTGTGAAGTAGATAATTCTAGAGGAGTCTTTGATGTGTTGATATTGTCACCTTCACATTTCTCTATAAGAAGTGAACATATTTCTCTTGATTTGTGCAGAGAGTGTCAAGCCTTATATCCTTGAGTTCTTTAGATTTTTTTTCACTTTCAGATACACCATTTATTTTTACCTTTTCTTTGTCTAAAAGTGTCTATTTTACTAGGAGACCTTTTATTGATTTTTATATTAATACAACTAGAAGGATTGGCAGGTTCACCAAAGTATTTTGTTCTATCATGGTCTATATCAAATTCATCCTTATGATTTCCCAAGGGTATAAAGTCCTGGATTTCCATAAACTAAGAGATAACTTCATTATTTTTGAGTAAATCTAAACTCGGTGGTCCTCATTGATCCCAATCAATGAGTTGCAAATGGAATGGAAGGTTATCATTGGATTGTGTGTAGGGAAGATATTAAAAAAAGAAGATGTTTATGACACGGTCTACAAAAATATATTGATGTTTTAAGGATTCTTTGTAAGTACCATCACTAGAGGATCTGACTATGAGAGAAGTTTTATCTTCCTCAACAAGGGTTAACTTAGTACTAGAGGATGTAGGTTCTAGTAAGTCATACTCAAGACCTTTATCCTTAGGATTTCCAATAGATTGTATAGGTTATTTTAAAATTTATTTTTGGAGACCAAGGCCACTATGACCATTTTATTCCATCTATTCCATGATTACAAATACCTTACCATACTTTTTAGCATGTAACTTGACAAATTCTTCACTTTCCTCATCTTTGTACAACCACTAGGAAATTTCATCTTCTATTGTTTCCTTGTGAAGATCACCCCACTTTGTGAAAGTATCTAGATGACAATATTTGAGTTTTTTTGGATTGGATGTGGTATACTATATGATATAGGTGATGATGGAAACTTACCAATGCAAAAGGATTCTATTATGTCATAGTTGTTGTATCCTTTGTCTTATACTTGGACTTTGATCTCAGTTTGGAAGTGGTGGATGATTTGGGTAATGAAACTGGGCCTATGTAGGAAGACATGGATCAATAAGATGAGGCTTTACCATTAATAGGAACTTGAAATTTTGGAGTTCCTTTCAAATTTCTACAATATTGAAAGGGGTCAAGGTCACTTGATATGATTATCTTGCTTCCATTATGAGGAAACTTTAGGAATTGATGGTATGTGGATGAAATGTCATGCATTGAATATACCCATAGTCAAATAAGGAGTAGGTTATATGGGAGATGAAGGTCCATATAATAAAAAAATGTGTCTTTAACTGTTGGAACAACTTTGATAAGAATCATGACTATAGATTTAGGAGGATGTTCTATATAATCATAAGATTCTATGAAAATATTCTTTGTTGAATCAATGAATCTCTCAAATTATCCTAAGGTTTTAAACAATTTTAATGTTCAAGAAACCATTTGGCCATCTCCAATTTTTATTTGTATATGCCATATGACTCAATATATTAATGATATATGTGATTTATTAGTATATTTTTATGCTTTCTCTATGATCTTTTAAATGGGTTTTCTCAAGTAGAAACTAAATTATGTTGGAAAGATTGCAGTGGATTGAGAAATCAACTTGGACTAAGAAGAATGGTCTTGTGGTTGAGTAAATTGCATGTTTGTGCCATGCATGAATATAACTTTGTGCCAAATAAATATAATTCTCACCATTTAAGGAACATATATTAATTTTGTGATTGGACTCCATTTCCTGGTGTAAACAAAACCAATCAATTTTGGCTCCAAAATAGATAAAAATAAAACAATCTTTATTTTGAATTAAGATGCTGGTAGAATTTAGTTTTTTTTTTTCTATTTTCACCTCATGCCTATGAATAATAGAAGATAAAAGGATAATTGAATCAAGGTTGTAATAAAATAAATCTTTTAGACTTTTGTGAGGTTTCATCTACTTAAAATATCACCATATAATTTTGAAAAAGTATAGTACAAAGGTGATATTGGCTCACCTGCCAAGGTCTAGAAGAGCTTGAAGAGTAGGGGATATTAACCATCTTGTTTAATCATGTTTTTTGGCAAAATCCAATATTGAACCTGTGTATAATATCTATCATACCTTTTGTTAGAATAACTGAGGGGGGGGGGGGGGGGGGGGGTTGAATCAGTGGCCTCAAAAATTAATCCAATAATCCAACCAAAAATTATATCTCAAATATATTACCTTCAGTTACCTTTCAGTTCTACAAGATGTATGCCTTTAAATAGTTCTAACAAATATATAATGCTCGGTGAATATATTGTTTATCTTTTACTAGCCTTTATCGAGTAGCAGTTATTAAACTTAGTGTTTACTGACCAATCCTGTTTTAGTAATGTGTAAAGAAAAACATCACAACAATGAACCATATACACATTTGACTCATGGATTTTTAACGTGGAAACCCTGTTAAGGGAAAAACCACTTGGGACGGTAACCCAAAATTTTCACTCTTCTGAAGTGAGCTCGGTGAAGAGCCAACCCTGTTAAAGGTTACAAACACACTGTTAAGTACAACCTTTTTAGAGGATTCAAAACTAGCAGTTTGTCTTTTGACCTAGCATTCACTATGTTGTCAACAAGAAAACCTTTTGATAGTCTTGAGTATCTCAATAAATTAAGGATGGTTAAATCCCACTTGGTTAAGATATTTTCTAAATCAATGGTTAAACTGAAACATTAAATGATCTGTTCAATAATACAAATTAAACTTGCAGATATTCAGATCTATTGTTATCCCAATAATACCTCTCTAATCAATATGCTCTTCAGTTCCTTTTCTTCCCTCTTTCTTCTTCTCGGTGAATGCCCTTGCTTCTTTTGCTCGGTGTCTACAGAATTTCTCGGCTCTGTTCTTTAGCCTATATGACCACATCTGCATGAAGACTTATTTCTTCACACAAAATATACTCTGCATTCCTCCCTTTACAATGAATTCCTTGTCTCTTTATATAGACATGATTATCCATTCAATATATTTTTCTTTATTGTTCTTGACGTAGATTGCTTCTTGATCCGCAAATCCCGCCATGCATTGCCTTAATCTTTAAAGATTTTCTTTAGTTTTATTTCGTAGATTTCTCCTTGAAAATTGTGAATAAAACTAGCTTTAAATATTCTTCTTATCTTTAGTTCTACTGTTTGATGAAAATAAAGCAATCAATCAATTAACTCTAAATATAGCTCTGCCAACTAAGTGGTTTTGTCATTTTCTTTAACTCCTGTTGATTTTGGTCATCAACTCTTAGTTTTCTCGGTAACACTTTCTCAGGTACTATTGTGTCTCTCAGGTAACGTTGTCTGTCAGTGTTGACTGTCTGTTGGGAAACACTGTGAACTGCTCGGGGTTCACTGTTCTCAGGTAACCCCATCACTCAGTGTATACCTTTACTGACGACAAAAAACTCTGTCTCTTTAGATATTCAAGTGTTGTGACAATATGTGTATGAGTAATCATAATATATTAAGTTGACATCAATAACAATACAATACATTAACTTATTTAATGTCTTGCATTTAATTTTTGCAGCTCGGTGATCATCAACTTATCATCTTCAAACATTCAATCAGTTATAGTTCATCAATCTCTCCCTTTGGCATTGATGGAAACATACTATGAAATATGTAATGTAAAAAATGCCATAACATACCAAACTTATTGTTCTATAACCAATTCAAATATCCGACTCTCGATAAGCTCTTCTAGATTAGATTTGATTCTTGTAGAGTGCTTTTCCTTTATTCATTCCCTTCAATGGATAAGTGTAGCAATTTTGTCTTCTGCTTCTGTCTCTCCCTTTGTTGTAGAATCTCTTCTCCCTTTTCTAGATAAATATGCAGTGTTAACTTTTCTCCAATTCTCTCCCTTGGATGGATGGTTGTTTCTTTGAATCTTTCTCTTCATCATCATTGGATCTTTCTCTCCCTTTGTAGAAAATTTGTTCTCGAATCTTTTCTCTCCCTTTGACTGATGTTCTTCTTCCTCATGTATATTTCTCTTCTCTCCCTTTGTATGGTCATGATATATATTTCATTTTATCCTTCTCTCCCTTTGACAACAATGCCAAACAAAAATATATCATTGAATCTCGTGTCCATCAGCAATACAACTCTGTAGTAGCCAACAATATCTTTGGTGTGTAGTTCAGATATGTACCTTCATGTACTGATATGTCATTGAAGTCCATATCTCATCTTGCATCAACATTATAAATCTTCTGGTAATGTGTAGGCTGATGCAGCCTCCTAGTCAGTTTAGTGACCATTAGACTAAGGACAAACCCCTAGTCTCTTCCTTAGGTACTCAAATGTATCTTTTGGCAATAGCTTTGTGAATATGTTTGCCAATTGTTCTTTGGATTGTACATATTCTAGTATCACCTCTTTCTCTTGTACTTGTTCCTTTAAGTAATGATACTTTATAGCTATGTGCTTTGTTTTAGCATGCATCACAGGGTTCTTTGAGATGTTGATAAAAATTATATTATCATAATAGATAATCATTGGGTCAAGAATTTCCATATTCATACCTTTCAACAATTGTTTGATCCATGCAATGTTAGAGAAATTTGGAGCATCAAATACATATTCTGCTTCTATAGTTGATTAAGAGATGCATCCTTGCTTTTTACTTATCCATGTGACAAGTCTATCAACCATAAAGAATGCTCCTCCAGTAGTGCTCTTCTTTATTATACCACAAACCATAGTCTTTGGTATTCTTCAGATATCTCAAAATTCTTTTAACAACAGTCATGTGTGATTCGCCTTAGGATTAACAGAGAATCTTGCAACTATACCTACTGCATGTGCTATATTAGGTCTAGTGTGTACAACATACATAAGTTTACCAATCATAGATCGGTATAGGGTATGGTTTAACTTGATTGTCATGTATTCCTTTGTCAATTTGCATCCGGTAACCATCGGTGCTCCAACTGGTTTTGAATCTTCCACCTTGAATATCTTCATAATTTCTTTGATGTATTTGGATTGTGTGATGTAGATGCCTTCTTCCTATTGTAGAATCTGCAGACCAAGAAAAAATTTGATCTCCCCAAACATTGACATCTCAAATTCTTTGCTCATTTCATTAGCAAATGACTTGCATAGCATGTCATTACCTCCAAATATGATATCATAAATAAATAGAATGAAGTATCTATTACCATAATAGCTCTTTGTTCTCATTGGTCCACATAATTCAGTATGGACTAATTCCATAATAGCATTAGATGTGTAGGTTTTTTTCTTGAAACTAGACTTTGTCATTTTTCCTTTTTGACAGTTCTTGCACATAACATGGTGGGGCTTTAATATACTTGGTAAGCCTCTTACTTTCCTTTTCTTTCTTATCTTAACCATGTTGTTAAAATTCACATGACATAACCAAAAATCTTCATTTCTAGCCAATAAACAAGTGGTCTGAATATTATCAAGATAGAATAGGTTACCTTTTGTTTGTTCACCAGTACCAATCAACTTTCCTAATCCATTGTAGATCATTACCTTTTTGTTCTCAAATGCAACTCAGTGTCCTGTGTTGTTCAACTGTGAAACACTTAATAAATTATAGTTAAGTCCTTTCACCCAATATGAATTTTCACATCTAATCAATTTATTCAACATGATGGTACCTTTTCCTTCAACCGGGCAAGGTGAATCATTACCCATCCTAACTGATCCACCATTATAATATTCAAAAGTTTCAAAATTTTCCTTATCTCTAGTCATGTGGTGAGTACAACCACTATCAATAATCCAGACATCATTTTTGCTAACCTTAGATATGAGTGCAGTTTCTACATACCTTCCTTCTTCATCTGAATCATCCTTCATAGCAACAAATACTACCTCAACATCTTCATCAAAATTGGTGTTAGTATTTTTAGCTTTGTTCTCAACTAGGTAATAAGCCTTATTGTCTTTGTCCTTGTAGTCTCAGTAATCTATTCTGTCAGATTGTCTGTTTCTTCTGTAATCTCAGTCATCACTTCTGTCATACTTCTTTTCATAAGATCTGTCATTGTTTCTTTTATCCTTTCTCTTGCTAGGGCATCAACAACAAAATGTCCAATTTATTTGCAATTAAAAGATATCAGTGGTAAATTACCCTTATATCTTCCTTTACCTCTTTGTAATCTTCTAGCCATTAGTGCTTCAAGTTCATCAAGTTGTTGCTCATCACTATCACTGTCAGTATCATTTCTCATCGCGTGTCTGTTACTAGATTTTCTTATTTTCAGAGAAGACTTGAATGCAAAATCAATAGTTGGTAAGACACTGTTGTCATGGTTGTTCATCTCAAATAAAATAAGTCTACTAATCAAACTATCAAGAGTAACATTGTTATTTTCTACTTGTTAGCTTGCATATCGACCCTATTTTGAAATTTTAAAATTTGGGTCTCCTCCAAGTCATTCTTTTCAAGACTATCATTGATATGTCATGCATATGTATTGAACCCCTTTGAACTAAGTTCAAATAAGTTCAAAGAGGTTCGAACAGGTTCAGAGGTTCAATTCAGAGACACAGTTCACAGGTTTTTCAGTTCAACATGGTTCATCCTCTGTGGTTCAAGTTGGTTGAAGCATCTATATGCAGATACCAATGTCTAATCAAAGTTTATGGCTACCCAATATAGGACATGTTGGCAGCTTCACGATCAAAAGGGGATGTGATATCTTTCTAAAAGAATGAATTATTTTCAAAAAGGTTATGTAAATGATATAGCTCCCTTCCTGAAGGTTAGTTGTGGTAAGATAAACCTCACAGTGTTCATGCTATTTGTGTCACTTATGCAGTTTCAGTATGTGAAGAAGAATTTATAAAAGACATGGTATTGGTTTATGTTTCTCACAAATAGAGGCTCAATTGGAAATTCATTTTTTTTAGTTATGGAATCATCTCCACAACATTCCTGTAGAGAAATTCTTCATGCTGGTGAAGATTGGATTGAGCTCAAGCTTATAATGTGAAGACAGAGCTATGAAAAAATGATTTTCAGAATGCTTCAATAGTGAATTCAAGTACCCTTCCTTAGAAATAAGTAGAGATTTATGATAATTCAGTAAAATTAGAAGTTGATCCTCAATGTAATCCATCAAATTTGTATGGAAATAAGGATTTAGGAGCAACTATGAGAACATCAATGACTCAGACTTCCATGACCATAGATTTGTCAAAAATAGTAAAAAATAGTCTCGATGCGGGGAGCATATCTTTTGTTTCAACCATTGGATTTGGCCAAATTTTTTATATGTTGTGCACAGGAAAGTTACGTAGGATTGCACTGAAGCGATCTTCTAAATTAGTCTTGGTTCACGAGATACAAAGGACTGTGTAGGAAGGTTAAACAAATAATGTTGGATGATGATTATGACAGAATAAATAACGTGATATAGATGAGGATATATTTTATATTCTCAATGAAAATAATATTGGATGTATTATTATAATGTTTCAAATGTGAAATATTTGTAAACAACATTATGATAAAGATAAAATATCATAAAGAGAAAGTTCTCCAGAAAGAAGGAAAAAGACTAAAGGAATTAAATAGAGTTCTTTTCAAGAATCAGTTACAATAACCACTTGCAGCTTCTTGAAGGCATTATTTATTGTAAAAATTTAGACAGAGTAGGGGTTCTTCTTTTCTATGGTAGTCTTGTGGCTGTAAGGGAAGAGAGAATATTTTCTGGTTGTAACAGCAGGGGAAGAGGAAGATTTTATTTCTATTTTTCATACTTTGTTTGGAAAGGTAGGAGTCAAGTAATCAGTTGGTTTCTTTTTTTATGTATTTGAAATAAATGGAAATAGATTTCCAAATCTATTGGTTTGAGCATATATTTATTTGACTGGAATTGATATGTTGGTCATCTTCAATTACATTTCAGATATTGTTCTATTTTATCTTGGCAAAGGTGTGTGTGTTTTGAAATCTGTGGGTTTCATGCATTCATGTAGATGAGGTGGAATGTTAAATCTTTCTCTGTTTCTTTGTGAATGAGGAGGTTAACTATATGACTCTATGTGTCACATATTTGATTTCCTTTCTAGACATTTAAAACAAAATCACATTCATCCCATGTTTATGGGTGGATGTTAGCATGCCTTTGTGTCTTCTGGTTAAAGACATATTCAGTTATTTGATTCATTGTAAATCTTAAGAGGGAGCTGTACCTCTCAATTCAGAGGAATATTATCAATTCAATGATAATCTATCCAACTGTTGGTGGAATTTGTTCCTTTGTTCGGGCATTCTGAGTCTTTATTTGAATTTGTTTCAAAGGACAAATCTGTTCACTAACACTACTGCTCTCATTTCTTAAATTGTAGATACTCTAATAGCATAAACAGGCAGTAAGGTTCTTAGAATTCTACTTACCATTGTTTCTTCCTCAAGCACTCCTCCTATATACTCCAAGGATAGTATTAACAACTTCTTTGATTCTTCTACTGTACTCAGTGATGTTTTCTCCTTCTTTCATTCTTAGGTCATCAAACTTTCCTCTTAGGCTTACAACTTTATCTCTCAACACATTGGTGTCTCCTCCATGTACTAGCTTGAGTTTGTCCCACATTTTCTTTGCAGTGGTGCATGTTTTCACATCCTCAAATTCAGCATCAAATAGTGAAGAAGCAAGTTCTATCGTCATAGAATTATGTTCATGTTTTTCTCTTAATTGATCAACAGTTGGAGCTCCTATCGGTACAAAAAATTAAGTATCAAAGTATTGTGTAACATCATTTCCAATACCTGATAGATGAAGTCTTATCCTTCTTTGCCATGATGAAAAATTGCCCTTGTTCAACTTAGGCACATCCCTTTTACTCATCTTGTGATCTTTGGCTTAAGTCCCTTTAAACTTTTCTTCAAGCACCAAATATTTGATACCAATTGTTAGAATAACTGGGGGGGTGAATCAATGGCCTTAAAAATTAATCCAATAATCCAACCAAAAATTATATCTCAAATATATTACGTTCAGTTATCTTTCAGTCCTACAAGATGTATGCCTTTAAATAGTTCTAGATTTTTTTTTTTAAACCCAAACCTATAAAAGGTTTTGTATGAGTGAAAAATTTAAATACACATCAGAAAGGTCAAAGTGCAAGAAATTTAAGCATCAAGGTTTTCCCTCACATGTACGATAGAAGATCCTTGCATCAAGGGAATCCAAACATTCCTATGAACAAATATAAGATGAGTCAAAAGTAGTTTGAGAATAGTAAGAGTGGTTCAATGCCCACATCAACTTCAAAAGTGATAATTAACAATAAAGAAATATTAAAACATATGCCTCAAACATCTGAAGTACACCAAATTTATTTAAATAAAAGGGGAGGTACATTTGATAAAATTTTCAAGGAGTATTATAATCCCTTATATTAAATTGATCTATGCAATAGTGAATAATTACCAAGACGTCCCTACACTAGATCTCTTAAATATAGTCAATGTAGAACTAATTTTTCATATATAATGTGTCCTTATAAATTGAAAGAATTTAAAGATAATTTTGAAGAAGAGATTAGGCATAATGAAGAAAACAAATAATTTGAAGAGAGAATAGATCATGAATATGAAAAAAATCTACAACATCAACCTTGCTTTGAGAACGAGATAGATATGCTAAAATCTTGGCACTTAACTCAATCTGATCTATAATCTTCTCAAATTTTACAATATCTAGATGCAAATTGTCATGCCCCGCAAGGGAACCGGGGAAGAGAACATAGATTCTCTTTGAAAAAAAAAAGTAAACCTAAGTAAAATTTATGAAAATTTTTTTGAACCTTTAAAAGAGTTATGAGAGCAAAACTTTAAACTTAGATTCTTCCAAAAGTTCCCTTCTAACTTAATGCACCATTCATTTAAGTCCATCTAGTGTGCTAACAATTTGATGTACTTTTAAATAAACTACATCATATCATTATAAGATTCTTTATTAAGAAATACCTAAGTACCT
>MU225495.1:2521650-2531904 GCA_018584345.1 Thuja plicata | reverse complement strand
TCTTTTAAGATATAACATTGACTGCCAAAATTTTTGAAATAACTCACATTGGGTGTGTATCCATACCATAGCTCATAAGGTGTCTTCTTGGTGTTTTTCTTCAATTGTACTCTATTCAGTGTGTAAATAGCAGTACTGACAGCTTCCCTCCAGAATATTTGGGTGATTCCTTTTTCTATCATCAGTGTTCTAGCACAATAAACTATTGATCTGTTCCTTCTCTCAGCAATTCCATTTTGCTGTGGTGTTCTTGGTGCAGAAACCTATCTTTTTATACCATGCTCATTACAGAATTTAGTGAATTCATCTGATATAAACTCACCTCCTCTATCTGATCTAAAACATTTTAGATCCTTACCACTTTGTTTTTCTACCATGGCCTTATACCATTTAAACATATTAAATGCTTCAGATTTATCTTTTAGAAACATAACTGTCATCATTCTAGAGTAATCATCAAAAAAGAGAATAAAGTATCTATCTCCATAATAACTCTTTGTCCTCATGGGTCCACATAAATTAGTATGGACTAATTCTAGAATTGCATCAGACGTATGGGTTTTTCTTTTGAAACTATACTTTGTCATTTTACCTTTTTGATAGTTTTTACACATGATGTTGTTGGGCTTGGTCATTTTCGGTAAGCCTCTGACATTTCTCTTTTTGCTAATTTTTATCATGTTGTCAAAATTCACATGACACAGTATTTTGTGCCACAACCATATGTCTTCGTTTGTAGCAATAAAACAAGTGGATTCAGTATTATTCAGATAGAATAAGTTACCTTTTGTCTTCTCACTGGTACCAATCAGATTTCTAGATTTGTTGAAGATTTTTGCCTTTTTGTTTTCAAATGCTACTTTATGACCTAAATTATTCAACTAGGAGACACTCAATAGATTATAATTCAATCCATTTACCCAATAAGCATTCTCACACTTTATCTGGTTATTCAACATTATTCTTCCTCTACCTTCAACTGGACAAGGTGTGTTGTTTCCCATTCTTAGTGATCCACCCTTGTAGTATTCAAAAGTCTCAAACTTTTGTTTATCACCGGTCATATGATGAGTGTAGCCACTATCTATGATCCAAACATTATTTTTTCTAATTTTAGATGAGAGTTGTTTCTACATACCTTTCTTCATCATCATCTAAATCATCCTTTACAACCACAAACACCATCTTGATGTCTTCATCAGATTCGATGTCAGTATCATCATCCTTGCATTTTTCTAGGTAGCTTACCTTCTTTCCTTTGTCCTTATAGTCTCGGGTATCTCTTCTTTCTGATTGTCCGTAGCTTCTGTAATCACCTCTGTCAGATTTTTTCTCAAAAGATTTGTCATTACTTCTGTCATCCTTTCTTCTGTCAGTACATCTTGCATCAAAATGTCCAATCTCTTTGCAATTAAAACAAACAAGTGGTATTTTACCTTTGTATTTACCTTTGCCTCTCTACATTCTTCTAGCCATAAGTGCTTCAATTTCATCAAGATCATCTTCTTCATTTTCACTATCACTATCTTTTCTCATAGTGTTTTTGTGACTTGATTTACTTATTCTCATAGAAGTTTTAAATGCAGACTCTATGTTTGGCAAGACACTATTATCAAAGTTATTCATTTCAAATAAAATCAGTCTTCCAATTAAACTATCTAGAGTAACATTTCTATTTTCTACTACTCTCATTTCTTGAATGGCAGATACTCTAATAGCATAAGTAGGAAGTAAGGTTCTTAGAATTTTACTTACCACTGTATCTTCTTCTAGTACACCTCCAAATCCTCATATATCAT
The DNA here is from genome assembly GCA_018584345.1 of Thuja plicata. NCBI lineage: Eukaryota > Viridiplantae > Streptophyta > Pinopsida > Cupressales > Cupressaceae > Thuja > Thuja plicata. Next base: position 2,530,105 of record MU225495.1, on the reverse strand, counting down.
TGACTACTTCTTTAATTCTTGTGCTATACTGAGTGATGTTTTCTCCTTCTTTCATTTTGAGATCATCAAACTTTCCTCTAAGCCTTTTTTCCTTGGCTCTCAATACATTTTTTTCACCACCATGTACAAGCTTCAATTTGTCCCACATCTGCTTTGCAGATTTTCATTCTTTGACATCTTTAAATTTAGCATCGGAGAGTGAGGAAGCAAGCTCTATCATCATGCCATTATGTTCATGCTTCTCTCTCATTTGTTCAACTATTGGTGCTCCTGTGGGTAACACATATTTAGTTTCTAGGAATTGAGTAACATCATTACCAATACCTGATAAGTGGACTCTTATTCTGCTCTGCCATGAAGCAAAATTATCTTTGTTCAACTTGAGCACATCTCATCTGTTCATCTTGTGATCTTTGGATTAGGTCTTGAAACCTTCCTTCTAAGCACACAAGCTCTAATACCAATTGTTAGTAATAACTGAGAGGGGAGAGGAGGGGGGTGAATTAGTGGCCTCAAAAATTATCCTTCAATCAATAACCACTAATCAAATAAACCTCAAATTATTAAGTCCCTAAAAGATGCATGCCATGAAATGATTAACGGTCTATCGATTTTCCTTGTCTATCCTTATTCTCCTTGATTACTGATAAGCAGTATTAGTATTTACCGAAATATAGTAAATATGTAGAGTATACCAATAAATCCAGTGTTAACTATGTTAGATACAAAACAGTAAAGAAATGAATCATACACACATAACACATGAATTTTTAACGTGGAAACCCTATTAAGGGAAAAAACCACTAGGACCAGTACCCCAAATTTTCACTCTTCTAAAATGAGCCTTGTTAAGAGCCAACCCTGTTAAAGGTTACAAACACACTTTTAAGTGTGACCTTGTTAGAGGATTTTACACATATAGGTTCTCACTTATTATTGGGCATCTAATGCTACCATCCTTCAATCAGCCTCTCTCTTAGACTGTCAATAGGCATCGGGCATATCCAATGCTACTTTCATGCATCAACCTTTTTGGCACTCCTTGGGATGTACCTCAATATATAGAAGACTGTTAAGTCCTACTCTGTTAAGAGATTTTATGCTTCAATGGTTAAACTGAAACAAAATGACCTGTTTCTAATGCAACTTGAATTGCAGATTTTCAGATCTATTTAAGTACATTACCTCTCTGATCAATGTATCAATTCAATTATTTTGTACTCCATACTTTCTATTCTGTGATGTTGTGTTCAGTGTTCATTGGTGTCTATAGAATTCCTTAGCTCTCCTTTAGCTTGATTGATCAGTACTGCATGAATTTGTTCTTCATCAGTTTCTTCTTAGCATCCTCTTTCTATTCACTCCCCTTAATCCCTTTTCATGTGATACAAAAATAAATTAATCTTGTCTCGTATATAGACATAATATTCATTGATTCTTGATTCTTGGTGTAAAAAAAATCCAGCCAATTTGATTTAAAGCATAACTCCTGATTTATCTCGTAGTTATCTTTATGCCAACTATACAAAATCTTCTTTAAATCAATCAATTAACTCTGGTTGAATAAAACAAAGAAAACAACCAGTTAAGTCTATATTTAGCTCTTACTAGCTAGATATTTTGTCATTTTCTAAACTCTCTATTTCATCGGTCAACTCTTCAGTTAGTCATCGGTTACAACTGCCAGTTTCGGTGTGACTTTAGGTGGATTCAGGATCTCCGTCTGTCGGGAAACTCTACTTTTAGCTCATCGGGCATCTTGTGGTTTTGCTTTGTTGGGAAATGTCGTCTTGTACTCTTCAGGTATTACTGTGACTTTTCTTCTTTGCCTTTACCGATGGTGTGCACTCCATTGGTGTTATCTGTCACTTAGTGAATACTTGACTTTTATGCATTACTGAAAGCATAACCTTTGTTTCATTGCTTCTCTAAAGTCTTTTGGCCTTATGTACATGACCGTACAGATGATATCAAGTTGACATCAATGAAAATACAAATCATTAACTGATTTAATACCTTGCATTATCTTCAACTTAACATTATAAAAAATTTAATCAGTTACATGTCGTCACATAAATAATAACACATGAACACCAAGATTTTTATACTTGGAAAATGCAAACTAGAAAAAATGATGGTGAGCACTTGATCACAAAGATAAATCATGGATACATAGTTTTATTACAAATATAGTAGGAGCTCACTACTCCATACTTGAAACCAAAGTCTCCCTACCAATACAACACCAAATATGGATAGTAGCTTTATTCTCCATACTTGCAAATAGAGGCTCATTGCCAAAGTAGAAAGATATAGAAAAGACCTTGTACACCCAAGAATGATTATCCTAGGGAAAAGGGGCATACAATTCTTCTCAATAGATAAGTTCTCCTGAAAATGTAGCTTATCTACACAACTCTTTCAACTTCAGCTACACACTATCTCTACCTTTACTTCTCTGTCACAATCTCAAATAGCTACTGCATAAATTGATTTTTTCTCTTTAGAAGATCTGATCATAGATCTTCACTTACTCACTCAAAAATATCTCTTACATATTTCCAAAGCACATATTATAATTAAATACATGATAGGTCATTGAAATTAAGAAAAAATTGGTGATGCCAAAATAAAATTAAAATCAAATTATAAGTCAACCATGTCAACAAAAAAAAAGTCTCATGCCAAGAGCATCCAAACCAAACCATAGGACACACATAACATGAACCCATCCAGATAAGAGGTAATCATTAAATACAACACCTAGACCAAAACATGAAGCATGATCCACTCTAGGAGAATAAGGGACCATAAAAATGTTACATATTTCCCAATACCAAATCGGTAATCATCAAAGCAACTTCCATATGTTGGAAGACTGTTGAGCATCTCAGAGTTTGGATTTTGGGTGTGCTAACATTAATGTCAACATACTGGTTACTGTTCCAGACAATGTGTTCAATGTGTTTGGTGAAGAATTTTTTAGTTGTTTAGGTGCTATATTGAAGATCTTGAGTTGCGATTGTAAGGTATTTTTCCATGGTGTCTGTAGTTGGTCTACAGAGGTTCGTAGATGTTGGATGAGAGTTTTAGTGAGGTTTGATCAAGTTGCTATTTGCTACTATTCATGTGTACTGAAGTTGAGTATTTGGACCAGTACATCTTTTATTTGATGTTTCAAAGGTTACGAAGCTAGTGGTTACATGGTGCCTTATCATTGTGTTCACAACTAGTATTTTTCATGATTCATAGTATGAAAAGCTATCTTTTGTTGTGACAAAGTTTGGTATTTTAGTGTTCATGTTGATCAGAGATAAATATGAGTTTGGATTTCATTATGGATGATATTCATGGTTCTTGTTGGTGTTCTTGAATCATGTAATGATCTTGTTGTTGGATTTCATTGTTTGAGGTCATCAGATTTGTTGTTTTGGGTAGCGCATTGGTGTTCCTTCATTTAGGTCTTAGTTGACTAAAGTATTTAGTAAGATCCATATATGGGTTAGAATCCCCAACCTACCCCTTTTATTTTTTGCATGATTCTATCCTTGAGGAACTGGGTGGGGCTTTGGGGGATTTTATGATGACTGATAATGATTCTGACAATATGTATCATTCAATCTTTTCTCGCATATGACTAGATCTTGAAACCTCGAAGGGCATTCCAGCTAAAATCAATATTGAATCATCCTTGGGATCTTGGACCTAGTAGTTGGACTATGAAGGTATCCCTTTTAGGTGCCATAAATTTTTTAAGACTGGTCACATCTCTTCCCATTGTGGATTTGCTACCAACAAGAATAAATCTTCTCCCTCTTGGTGGAAGGGTGATTTTACCCAATATTAAACTATCCTAAAAATATCCACTCAATCTGGGATGGAGGCTACTCCTAATAGAGACAATCATTTTCCTATTGTTGAGGAGGTTGGATCAAGTCCCAATTTGCCTCTTTTTGCTCATGTTGGGTCTGCTAGGGTTGCTGGTTCTGTTCCTCTTGTTGGTCCTAGTCCTGCCTCACTGGATGATTTTAGGCCTTCTGATGGTGGTTTTGCTGGCCCTATTGGTATTTTGATAGTTGTTGGGGTTGCTAGTTTTGTTCCTGTTGCTGGGCTTGTTGGTTATGTTCCTGCTGTTCGTCCTGGTCTTGCTTTGCTGGATGATGCCAGGCCTTCTTCTGGTGGTTTTGAGGGTGCTAGTTCTGTTGGCCCTGTTGGTATTTAGATAGTTTCTAGTTTTGACTCTACAGTTCCTACTCTTGTTCTCCCTTTGGCTATGGAAAATTTTGGCCTTGTGCTGGCTGATTCACTAAAAGTTTTAACTCCTTTGCTGGGTGTTGGATCTTCATCTTTGGATTCGTTGTGCTAACATGATAAGGCTTCTAGTGTTGAAGAAGGTTGGATCACAGTTAAAGGAAAAAAATATAAGAAGTCATCTCCTTCTTTTGACATGAGCTTGTGGTCCCATATAAAGGGGACAAAAAGATAGTTCTTCCTCCTTGTACTGTAGTTTTCTAATGGTTTATCTTGTGCATTGGTTTGGGTGTTTTTTCTCTGGGTTGTTGTTTTCCTTTTTGGCTGAGTTCTTTTGTGTGTTTCTTGGGGTTTTTTGGCCTTTTTTTCTGGTTGTTTAGTTGTGTTTTGGGTACTCTTAATGCTCTATCTTTCTCTTTCTCTTTGTATAGGGTTTCTGATGGGGAGCTCCTCTCTTAGAGCCTTCTATCTCTCTCTAAGACCTTTCTCTTGGTCTTCTTTTAGGGTCTATATCACTACCCTAACTAGAGGATTCCTCTCTGATCCCCTAACACACTAGGAGCTCTCCAGCAACTTCAAACACTTCACTAAACCCTTCTCCATAGCTATATTCTTTCATGGTTTCCCTGATCACCTAACACCCCAAATGGTGTCAACTTCTTATGGATTGGTTTATTTACCCATCTTAGGTCTAGACCAACCCATATGGATCCAATTTTGTGGATCTCTCATCCATTTCCCAATCAAGTTCCAAATTACTAGCCTTTTAGGCCTTGTAGCCCTTTTACGCTTATTAGCCCTCCTAATCACTGAAAAGGTGATTTTCTTCCTAAAACCCCTTAACACCCCTAGAAAAAAATTGCATATTCTTTGTGGGTTTTTCCTCCCCTTCAAGATTTTCTATGTCTCTGAGTCCTATCTTATCTGTACAATGGACTTTCACCAAACCCCTAAAAATAAGGGTTTCTAGGTCATGAAGACTGGTCTGGTTTCTTAGGTTTCTTTAATTGATCAAATGAGTTACTCAAAAATTCTCCTTCCATCAAAAGGTTTTCACTTCACACCCCTACACTCCTCTATCCTTGATTGGCACATAGCAATCACTCTGCAACCTCCATTGCCTCTGCACTATTTAGTTACCCTAGCCAGAATAGCTAGTACTTTCTTAGGGCCTGATTGTTCTCAAGCTTCCCCTGCACACACAGACACACTCCACAAGCCATATATACAAATTATATACAACTCTCTAATGGATTCCAAGTGGTCATGGAGTTTTAACCATGGGAACACCAAGAAAAGACATTCTTTACATGACTGGACCAAAACTAGCCAGTAAACTCACAAAATGCAAGAATTTAAACAAAATCCAACCATGAAGAGCTAATAACTAATATAATGCCACAAAGAAATAAAAAATTACATTTCAAACACTATCTATGCTTTCATTCAATCCATTCAATCCAATAAATTGATGGATGATGGCTCTGTAGCTTAATTACACTGCAAATTGGTTGTTCTGAAACACAAGTCTGTACAATCTCTAATCTAACTGTCAGATTAGGGTTGAAGTAAACTTATATAATTCCATCTCACCTATCTAGACCCTCTAGTTGGGATTTTGGCATCATAAGAGCTGATTCCTAAAATCTAGGAAATGTTGTCATGACAACTTTGACAACTTTTGTCAAAATGTCACTTTCTCAACTTTGAGGGTACTAATTGGTTCCAAACCTTACCAATTGACCTCAAATGACTTAATAACATAAAAAAATTAAAAATATTCCCACTTTGGGGCTTTTTCCAACCCTTTGACTTTTGAGTTGACTTATAGGTTCTAGACCCCTAGAATCAACTAGACTCAACAACATACAAACCCTAATCTTTCCTAACTCTAATCACACCTCAAAACACACCAGAGAATTTAAGATTAGTCCTTATTCATGGATGGTTGACCAAACCAACCTACAAGCCAAAATGTTTAGAGATCTACCTAAGGACCTTAGGGTGCTCCTGCACCATCCTCCCCCTACAACAAGGAAGTTAAGGTATCTGCGGTGTTAGGAACTCCTCACTGATTCCATGCTTCTTGAAGTCACTCTCAGCTATCCAAGTGACTTCTGACTCTGGTTTTTGTCTCCACTTCACTAGATACTCCATATAGATTTTATGTCTTGTCTTCTTCTTCACCCTTGAATCCAATATCCTTTCCTCTTGTGGCTTGACTTATTCCAGAGACTTGAACTCTCCCATATCCTTATGCACCTCTGTACTGTACAACAACTCATCCATATCTGGCCCCTTATATTTAATCAAATCTTTCACATTGAAGATTGGATCAATTTACATCTCCTTGGGCAACTCCACCTTATAAGCATTAGGCCCATACTTAGCCAATACCTTGCAAGGTCCAATTATTTTCATCTATAGCTTACTAGGTATCCCCTTTTGTAGTCTTTCCTTATTCAGGAACACCATTACTAACTCTCCCACTTCAAACTACAAATCTCTTCTTCCCTCATCTCTTTTTGCCTTCAACTTCTGATTGGCCTCCATGAAGGTCTTTTGCACTTCTTCATGCACTTCCTTCATTGATTGTGTGAAGTCATTAGCATGACCACTAACTCCCTCATATCCTTTGATGTATTTGAGCTCCATCACACCCCTTGGATGTGCCCCATACACAATCTCAAACTAAATTTTTCTTGTAGTCCTATTTGTGCTATCATTATAGGCAAATTCTGCCCATGGAATAACTTGCTCCCATCCTTGTCCATATTCCTTTGTCAGACATCTAAGAAATTTCCCAAGAACTCTATTGATTACTTCAATCTACCCATCTATTTAAGGATGATAGGAAGATCCATAAGATAGGTTTGTACCTAGTCTCTTCCATAGGGTCTTCCAAAAGTAACCCATGAACTTTACATCCCTGTCTACAACAATGATTATTGGTAGGCCATGAATCCTCACTATTTCCTTGAAGAAAAAGTAGGCAATATGGCTGGCATCATGTGTTGTTTTGTAGGGTATGAAGTGGCTCATTTTACTAAACCTCTCTACCACTACAAACAAACTGTCTAAACCAGTTGGAGTCCTAGGTAACCCCACTATGAAGTCCATACTTATGCACTCCCATGGTCTACTTGGGATGGCTAATGGCTGGTAAATTCCTACATTTGACGAAGTTCCTTTAGCCTTCTAACATATGCCACACTGCTCCACATATCTTCTCACTTCCTTCTGCATCTTTGGCTACCAATAGAACCTTTCCACTAAGTCCAATGTCTTGTTTAGTCCAAAGTGTCCACTTTGGCTCCCATTATGTTTTTCCTGAATGAGGTTCTCCCTCATCGACCCTTTTGGAACACAGATTTGATTTCCTTTAAATAGAAACCCATTCTGCAATGTATACTCTGCAAAATCACTATGAAAGTGATTCTAAAAATCTTTGCACACTTTGTATATCTCTGAGAAATCTGAATCTCCCTCATATAGGTCCTTAAAACCTTCAACTCCTATACTTTGCAACTAACTCTCTTGGATGGTGAGTAGTCTCCTACTAAGGGCATCTACAACTTTGTTTTGCACCCCCTTCTTATGTTTTATAGTGAAGGTATATGACTTTAGGAACCCCATCCAGTTTATGTGCCTCAAGCTAAGCTTGTCTTGAGTGTTTATGCAACTCAATGCTTGGTTATCTGTAAATACAACAAAGTCTTTAGGCAATAGATAATGCATCCACTTCTTTAAGGCTTTCACAAGAGAATATATCTCCAAGTCATAGGATGAGTACCTAGACTTAGCCTCATTTAGTCTTTCATTGAAAAAGGCCACAGGCCTGCCTTCTTGGCTTAGGACAACTCCTACTGCAATGTTTCTTGCATCACACTCCACAATGAATGTTTTTTCAAAGCTAGGTAACAAAAATATAGGCTGAGTAGCCACTTCCTTCTTCAACCTCTCAAACCCATAATTAGCTTCCTTGGTCCACACAAACTTTTTTTTCAATCCCCCTTTTATAGTCTCTAGGACTAGAGCATAGATCTCACTGAACCTCCTAATGAACTTTCTATAGAGTTGGGCTAACCCATGGAAGCTCCTAACTTCTATCCCTATCTTAGGAGTAGGCCAGTTCAATATAGCCTCTACTTTCTCTTTATCCATTTTCAAATCACCCTTGGAAACTACAAAGCCAAGGTAGACT
>MU225495.1:2484860-2499487 GCA_018584345.1 Thuja plicata | reverse complement strand
AAGAAATACACAACCATCAGTTAGCATTTTATCAGTAGCGGAAATAAAGAGGTCGTTAATCTACTTTAACATATCAGAGTGAAGGACATACAAAACATTAAAACATGAAATACCATTAACTCAGAAGTAGGGACGCTAACAACATCATTGCCAAGAATCCTTCCTTCTTCATTAATATTTAGTCCAGCAGGCACTGGTGCGTGATACAATGGTTGTTCCAGGGGAGCATCTAACTATCAAGAACAGAACAATGGAGCATTGAGCTCTGCAACTAAAATTAGAAATTACTTTGCTATTGATATGGACAACAAAATCATCAATTTCGCCAACCCTTGAAAATGGGCCGATTTGCCTATTTATACAACTCTTTGCTAACCCTAACCCTATTTTACATATTTCAATAAAATACAATATCTGGGGGCCGGTACTACCCGCGCCACCCTATAAAAGACCTGCAGATGGAATAGGCCTGTCATGTCAGAAGAATAAGATAAGAATATACATTGGAAGAATCAGTCTCGAGAAGAGAGCCAGAGAGGAGAAAGAAGAAAGTAGGTCCTTCAAGGACCGAGGCTACATGCCTCATAAATGGGAAATGTGGTGCCCTATCTCCAATGTGCCAGATGTACCCTTGAGCAGCGCCTCGAGAAGACCACCCTATCAGAGGACTAATCACTGAACTGATGCCCCTTGATGTGGCCAACTACCTTCTGACAGTCTTATTAACCACTTCTGAAAGTGACCGATCGGCCTTGGGGACCGGGACACGGATCACTTTAAAGAATACAAAATTTTGGATCCGGGACTCCAGGATCCGGGAACTTACGTCCCCAAAAGAATAAAGAATACTTAATGCTCAAGTCTCCCCAGTTCCCAGAGAATGCTCAAGGCTGCTTATTATCGTTGAAGGCATGAAGGAGGTAGAAAATGCCATCTTCATCTACTTTCTTCAGGCTGGCCCTTCTGTGCCTGGCTACATCAACTAGTTCCCCCAGGTCTGGAACATTATTTCTGAACTCATCTGCCATCCTTGCGGCGTCATGGCCTTTTAGCACCATTTCGGTCAGCTTTGCCATTTGGGCTCCATCTATCCCCTCTAAGGATTGATACCGAGATGCCATCATTTCATCAAAATTCCCCAAAATTGACTCTTCGGGGGTATAAGTATCTGTACTAAGGGGATCAACCCCGAAAGCTTTTATTACAAATGACTTATACAAACTGGAAGAATACTTCACTGTGTTTACATTTTCCTGTAAGGACTCTACCGGTTGCTTGTTTACCTCCAATGTGAGGTCTAGTATAGAGTGCTGAGCCCTTATGAAATCAAATTATTCCTCACCCAGAATTCCAAATTCAGAAATTATATCTTTCCCCAAGGTGAGGAGCTCTTCGAGCTCTGCCTTCCATGCCTGGTTATTCTCGGTGTCACTCTCCCATTTCTCAATTAGCGCTTTTGCCTGGTGAATAACCTGCCGGGCCGTATATAGATCGGGGAGGTAGACACCAGGAAATGCTGGGTGTTTCCTATCTGTAGAGTGACCCATTCATCTACTACCTGGGCCTTCTTTTTCATTACTCGTAGGGAGTCTATGTCGCTCTACGGTAAATCCTCTAATGTGGAAGTCTCTGGAGGAGTGGCATTGAGGGGTCGGGCTAGCTCGGTAAGCAACCCCATAAGGTTTGCATTCTTCTCTTTCTCAGCTTTGAGCCTCTGAGCCTCTTTTTCATATCGGGCTTCGACTGCCCTTGCCGCCTCCTTAAGCAAGTCTACTTTGCCTTGCTTTCCTCTCTTACCCAGGGATACCTCTGCAACATTGTAGTCTGTGGGGTCAGCGGTTGCTTCATCACCGTCTGGGGGAGGTGTTGCTATGACATCAACTGTCTCTCCACCCGGCCCAGTTTGCAGAGTATGAACGGTCCGGGCCCTCTTTGCTTTTGGTGGGGCCTGAGCTAAGGCCATCATTTCAGCCAGGGAGAGAGGGATCACCAGAGCGGATTGGGATTTTCTTTTCCTATTTTCCACCAGCCATGGAGGTGGGAGAGGTGGCCTTCCTGTCAGATTTTTTTCTTCAGATTCTCTCCCGGTGTCCGGTGGTGGCTGCTCCTTTTCAACATATACCTCATCTGTTCCTCTCCCTGTCGGAACCTCTTCTGCAGCAATGTTCTTTTCAATTTATATCTCCTCAGCCTGGTCCTGGATGTCAATCGATGGGTCTGGACCCTGGTCGGCTTCCTCAAGAATTTCCTCTTCATGCTGCTCTTCTTCTTCTTCCTCATCTGTTGGCAGTAGGGGAGGTATCGGGCCAAGATTTAAAGTTTGGGCCGCTGTGATAACCTGCCCGAAGGTTGCCCCTGGGAGTGGCCTTGGGAACGCGGCAGGTGGGGTTATGGTTGATCCTGAAGGTCCGGGTCCAGGTTCCCCAGCGGATGCCATCTGTTCACTTGGTGGTTGTTGGTCCACTCCCGGACCTTGCACTGCTTGAGCCCCGAAAACAATCTCCGGTTCTGGCCTCTTTTCTTCTGTCTGCTGCTCTTCTTGTTCTGCAGCTTCTTGTTCCAAGTCTTCTGGATCCACAACCTCTTGCTCTTCTTGTGGGACTTCTGTCCCTACTTGTGTGTCGTCCCCCTACAAATTCCTGAATTCATCAATTGCAAATAAGTCAAATTCCTCTTCTGGAGGGGGACTGGCTGGGACCCCTGTCTGTTCTTCTTCCTTTTTGGTTCTAGGGAACTAGAAGAAAGGATCTCCACTTCTTTTGGGAGGGATGACTTTGACGCTAGTTCTTCCTTAGGCTGTTTGATGTGCTTTCTCTTCCTCCGGGTAATCAGAGGTGGCCCCGCATCGGCTATTGCTACTGCCTCCGTGGGATCCACCCCCGTTGCCTTAACCATTAAGGCTGCTAGTGACGGGGAGGATGGAGGGTGAATTGGTCCGGCCATGAGCGGGGGATTGGCCAGCCTCGTTATTAACTGCTCCCTCATTTGCTAGGAGGCCGCCATAGATTGCTTGATCTATTCCTGAATGGTGACTTCCTACGCGGAGGGTGTTGTAGCTATCCCTTTTCCCTTGTCTGCGCCTTGTGAGGAAGTCCCAGCCCCCGGGGTCAATTTTGGTACCGGTGGTGGGTTACCTTTGGTGCCGGTTGGGGAGTTTGGCACATACTCCCGGGGCATACCCTCTTAAAATAGGCATGACTTCTCTCGACCACCTCCCGAGTGAAGTCCTCAATTGTGGGCCCCTCCTGGGTGGCCCAATTCATTGCCGACAGTGGCATTTTATCAATCCCCTTTTCTTTGTACTGGGGGTCTGTGGCAGGGGCGGTGTCTAAGAAACCCGTCGGGAACCTCCGGAGCTTTAGTTCCTGCATCATTCCGGCTATCATCTTGTCGTAGTTCCTGCTCCAAACATCTACATCATCCTGGCAATCTACCCAGAAGTCCTCCATATGTATTTGATGGGGCTCTGAAGCCCGGGGCAGTGCCATTGCAATTCTGCCATGCGGATCAAAATTTCTCCACGCCAGATAAAATTCCTGCAAGTTATAACATTTTAACTCATTGTCTGCCTCCCTCGCGGCGGCCAGACTACAGGTGTAGTTCCCACATGTGATTGAGAACAAGACGTTGGGGACCTTCTGAGGGTAAAGAAGGTGTGCAACTCCAGCATTTGTCTGCAATATTCCAGCAGCACGATCTTGTCCCCACAATGCTTGGGCAACAAGTAGGGTTTCCCGGAGAAGCCGACGACCCTAATGTATGTATGCTGTTGGAATTGGATATAGTAGTGCCCATAACTACTAACCAATTTCATCACCTCAGTGGATAGGCAGTATCCGGCATCCCGGGTGGGCGTGAGTAGATGGTAGTAAACAAAGGAATCGTTTACCTGGCAGTAACTGGGGAAGCTGGCCTCCCATTGAATCTGTGGGAAATGGTCCCACAGTGCTTTTTGTCCCGGGCCAATCCCAAGAATGCCATCTGTAAGCAGGCCATTGGAGTAGGGCCTCTGTTGGGCCAAAGCCCAGAAAACATAAGAAGTCATGTAGAACTTATTCTTCTCGTTCAATTGCTGGAACTGGGAGTCGACATGATTGGAGATTATTGTCACCCAGTCAAAGAATTCTCCCTTAGTGGAGATGTCCAGGAGGAAATAGTACATCCATTTTGCGAATTCCTAGGTAGAGGGTTGCCCGAAGACCTAGGCTAGTGCTATCATCCCCATCTGGATGCTCTCCTTGAATTCAGAGCAGGGGATATCTATCTTCATTCTCTTTGGGTCCCTTTTCGAGACCTTGAGCCAGTTGGTGTTCATGTACACCCGGGCAGCATCCTCCAATTGATTGAATTGTTTCAAGGCCTCAGTCCTTGTAACCACCGTGGCCCTGTCAAATTGTGGGATACCCAGGCCTGCTTGGAAAGTGACTAGGTCGAGGGACACCAGTGGAGTGGGGTATCCCGTGGGTTCTGCAGCTGTGAGCATAACGGCCCTGACAGAAGAGTTATAGTTGGCAGCCAGGGTTAGAACAAGCTCCGGAGACTGCACGGAGCATGGGAAGCAAGCTGCCTAGAGGATTCTGGAACCTCCGATGTTGACTGCGAGTTTGTCTCTAGCCTGTCGCTGGATGTGCATTATCTTTACTAGGGCCTGCATTTCTGCCCAAGTCCCGACACTGGCGTCAGTCATCAGTTTTACCTTGGACTCAATATTTGAGCCCACAATCTCATTATCTTGTACAAACTTCATGGTGAGGGGCAGCTTTGCCAGGGCCTTCTCCATTTTTGACTTTGCTGCTGCCCTGGTCTCGGTTGTGGTTGGTAATTCTGGACTTCCGGGAGGAGATGATGCGGACGCTTCAGACATGTTTTGAAGATGAAGTTCAGACCTGTGAGACAAAGCAATCGTCAGAACATATTTATCAAAATAAAACAATTACTCCGAGGTTCAGAGATCTTACCACCGTGTCGTTTTCTTTTCCTGAAAAGTTAGTCTTACACAAAGGTATCCGAAAAGCAAAACACATCATGAAATTTAAGGATCTTTATTACACATCCAGGTCCGGGGATTTTATCACACTTGGTAAGGACAATGGATGTGTGGTGGTAAAAAGGCCCGAAGCCTGGAGAAATGATCATTAACAAGGAAGAATGTGAAGGTAATTCTACGTGGGCGCCACGTGCGTTGGCATTAAATGGATGTGATGGCGATGACGGCGGAGCCAACTGTTCGAACGCGTGAAAAGGGAAAGCCACTTGGCTAGAAGTAATTGCACACATGGGAAATAAATGAGGCTCTGACAGCCTTGATGGAGGAGAGAGAAAACTACCTGTTTGAAACCGGCCGAGAGCCGAGTTTCAAACAGGTGGTTTTCTGCCTCGAAGCAAGCTTGGAGGCAAAAAACCAGAAGCAAGGGCGACTTGACCAGCTTGTCGAGCCACCTGGAAGGATACACATAGAGCCAAAGGATACATACATGGAAAGGAGGAGATATATAAGGGTCATCTACAGATATGCACATATATACATGAATATACACACAGGACGACTCCCACGGGAAAACCAGACAAGGCAGAAACAGATATATACAGCCATTTACATTATACACACCATTTACAAACTTCACATTATTTACAGGAAGACCATTATTTACATGATTTATATTATTTATAGACGAACAACCGCTGCACAGAGGGTGGACAACCCTCTAGCAGAGCCAACCCACCAACGGGCGGCAAGACTCAAAAGAAAAAGGACAAACACGACAGAGAAACAAAGAAAAAACAAAACAAAACCAGGCAAACCCAAGGAAAAACTAGAAAGCGGAAGCAAGACAGAGATGAGGAAAGGCAAAACACCAACCTGAAAATGCAGAAGGTGGAGGAAAGGAGGGATTACCGAAAGAACTCTGCAACAACTTGAGTTGTTAGGCTGCCAAGATCACCACCATGAAGCACTTGCGTATGTCTAAGAACAACAGAAGGTGTTAAGCTTTGATTATCACAAATTCTCTGTAAATGCTCTGCTAATCGCTTTGAAAATGCTCTATTTTGCTCTAAGTGCTTGAAAGTTTTAATCGCGGTAAGTGTGAAAATGACAGGTAAGTTTATTTATACCCATGATAAAAAGTAATCCTCCTCCCTCCGGAGATCTCGGGTCAGGAGAAACCTCCAGACTCCGGGCCCAAGGATTCCTTACGATGATATTCTTAGGAACATCATAGCAAAGAATCCCGGAGTTTGGAATCCGGTCTCCGACAACAGACAACCTTCGGGATCGGAATCCCAGAGGAGAAAACCACACCAAGAAAACAACACACACCGGGGAAGAAAACCCCAGAGAAAGAAAGCAAAAGAAAAAGGAAGACAAGGCAAAGCCGCAGCAAAAAGAAAAGAAAAAGAAAGAAGAAAAAAAAAAGGGGTACCCAACATTTTGCACACAAAATGTAGGGACGGAGATGCAGGGCATAACAGATCCTTATTGATCAGATATTCTATTGTAGCTCCAAGTGATCTATACTCAATTAGAGTCCTATCTGATTTTGCCTTCACTCTTCATGTCATAGAATTCCACACTTCTTCTTGTATTCAAATTTTACACACTCACTTGCACACATTCAATCCAAGCTTGACCTTTCATATATATGATGAGCCCTGTCAAGTTAGCTTGAATACACTTCTAAATAATAAATCACAATTCAGTCAACCTCATATAACCAACTAATTATAGAATGTAAATCATTGTTATTCAGCTGTGACCGAATGCCCAACCATGACTGAAATGCCTAAGTGACTCAGTCAACACTGAACTTCTTCAATACCTGACTGAACTCAGTCAACACTAAAAAAACTCATTCTATTCACCAACAGTGCTCAGTTTGAATGTAGACATTTGTGTAACATCACTACATAAGTGTATATACATGTGTAACATCAATGACAATACACAATTGAATAATTGTCTTCAATAATCTCCCTCTTTAGCATTGATGGCAACACAACATGTCATAATACAAAGAATTGTATAGAAATAGAAAACTTTCTTTAATGTCCTTAGCTTCATTCTGATTTTTATCCGAAAACTCCCTCTGACATCAAAATCTCCCTCTTACTATAATATTCTTATGTATTATAGAAAAATCTCCCTCTTTGACAACAGATGCCAAAGACTCCATAAGTTACTTATCTTTATTCTATAAGACTCCATCTTCTCAAATACCAATAGTCAGTACTATTTCACTTTGTAATTGTAATGTACATGAATGTACTAATTCATCTGCAATGTGCTCTGATACTGATTTTTGGAAATGAGATAAGTAATGGACAGGGGAGGGGTGAATCAGTTACTCCAAAACAAATCATTTGTCCTTTAGATGTCTTAAATACTTTAACACTGTTACTCGGTTAATTAAGATATTCTTCTATAACTCGAGTGTCAAAGCAATCTTTATAATATCCAATGCAATTATACTTTAGTGATTAAATACAGAAACATAAAGCATGAAACAAATAACATATACACAGATGACACCAAGATTTAATGTGGAAACCCAATATGGGAAAAACCACCAATGCAACTAGTTACTATTTTTCACTCTTCTGAAGTGAGTCCTTTTAGGATCCAACCCCGTTAAAGGTTACAATAACACACTATTAGGTGTGACCTTGTTAAAGGATTTAATCAATCTGTGAGGAGTGGCCTTGTAAGAGGTCTTCAATACTTCAACATAGAAATGCTACCTTGTGAGAGGATTTACAAAAACACTGTTAAGTCTACTCTGTTAAGAGTTTTGAGATCACTGCTACACTTGTTAGAGAGTAACAATGAATTGACCTTTATGTGTAAGCAACTGTCTTTGCTGATTCAGATCTCTGGTTTGATTATAATTGGATTCTTGTTGATCATATATTCTATTGTAGCTCCGAGTGATCTGTACTCAATCAGAATCCTATCTGATTTTTCCTTCACTCTTCATGTCATAGAATTCCACACTTTTGCCTGTCTTCAACTTTTACACACTCACTTGCGCACATTCAATCCAAACTTGACCTTTCATATATATGATGAGCCCTGTCAAGTCGGCTTGAATACACTTTTAAATAATAAATCATAATTTAGTCGGCCTCATATAACCAATTAATTATAGAATGTAAATCACTGTTAGTTAGCTGCCACTGAATGACAGATGATGACTGAAATGCACGAGTGACTCAGTCAACATTGAACTTCTTCAATACCTGACTAAACTTGATCAAAACTAAAACAAATCATTCTATTCACCAACTATGCTTGGTCTGAATGTAGACATTTGTGTAACATCACTACATAAGTGTATATACATGTGTAACATCAATGACAATACACAATTGAATAATTGTCTTCAATAATCTCCCTCTTCTACATTAATGGCAACACAACATGTCATAATACAAAGAATTGTATAGCAACATAAAACTTTCTTTAATGTCCTTAAATTCATTCTGATTCTTATCCAAAAACTCCCGCTGACATCAAAATATCCCTCTTACTGTATTATTCTTATGTATTATAGAAAACTCTCCCTCTTTGACGACATATGCCAAAGACTCCATAAGTTACTTATCTTTATTCTGTAAGACTCCATCTTCTCAAATACCAATAGTCAGTACTATTTCAATTTGTAATTGTAATGTACCTGAATGTACTAATTCATCTGCAATGTGCTCTGATACCAATTGTTGGAAATGAGATAAGTAACTAAGAGGGGAGGGGTGAATCAATTACTCCAAAACAAATCCTTTGTCCCTTAGATATCTTAAATACTTTAACATTGTTACTCGGTTAATTAAGATATTCTTCTGTAACTCGGGTGTCAAAGAAATCTTTATAATATCCAATGCAATTATACTTTAGTGATTAAGTGAAGAAACATAAAGAATGAAACAAATAACATATACACAGGTGACACCAAGATTTAATGTGGAAACCCAATATGGGGAAAACCACCAATGTAACTAGTTACTATTTTTCACTCTTTTAAAGTGAGCCCTGTTAGGATCTAACCCTATTAAAGGTTACAATAACACACTGTTAGGTGTGACCCTGTTAAAGGATTTAATCACCCTGTGAGGAGTGTCCTTGTTAGAGTTATTCAACACTTCAACATAGAAATTCTACCTTGTGAGAGGATTTACAAAAAGACTATTAAGTCTACTCTTTTAAGAGATTTGAGATCACTGCTACAATGAATTGACTTGAATGTGTAAGCAACTGTCTTTGCTAATTCATATCTCTATTCTAATTATGACTGGATCCTTGCTGATCAGATATTCTATTGCAGCTCCGAATGATCTATACTCAATCAGAATCCTATCTAATTTCACCTTCACTCTTCATGTCACATAATTCCACACTTCTGCTTGTCTTCAATTTTTACACACTCACTTGCACACATTCAATCCAAACTTGACCTTTCATATAAATGATGAGCCCTGTCAAGTCGGCTTGAATACACTTCTAAATAATAAATCATAATTCAGTCGGCCTCATATAACCAATTAATTATAGAATGTAAATTACTGTTATTCATCTTCCAATGAATGCCTGACCATGAATGAAATGCCCGAGTGACTCGATCAACACTGAACTTCTTCAATACCCAACTAAACTTGGTTAACACTAAAACAACTCATTCTATTCACCAACTGTGCTCGGTCTGAATGTAGACATTTATGTAACATCACTACATAAGTGTATATACATGTGTAACATCAATGACAATACACAATTGAATAATTTTCTTCAACAATCTCCCTCTTTGGCATTGATGGAAACACAACATGTCATAATACAAAGAATTGTAGAGAAACATAAAACTTTCTTTAATGTCCTTAGCTTCATTCTGATTCTTATCCAAAAACTCCCTCTGACATCAACATCTCCCTCTTACTGTATTATTCTTATGTATTATAGAAAAATCTCCCTCTTTGATAATAGATGCCAAAGACTCCATAAGTTACTTATCTTTATTCTGTAAGACTCCATTTTCTCAAATACCAATAGTCAGTACTATTTCACTTTGTAATTGTAATGTACCTGAATGTACCAATTCATCCTCAATGTGCTTTGATACCAATTGTTGGAAATGAGATAAGTAAATAAGAGGGGAGGGGTGAATCAGTTACTCCAAAACAAATCCTTTGTCCCCCAGATGTCTTAAATACTTTAACACTGTTACTTAGTTAATTAAGATATTCTTCTGTAAATTGGGTGTCAAAGAAATCTTTATAATATCCAATGCAATTATACTTTAGTGATTAAGTGTAGAAACATAAAGCATGAAACAAATAACATATACACAGGTGACACCAAGATTTAAAGTGGAAACCCAATATGGGAAAAACCACCAATGTAACTAGTTACTATTTTTCACTCTTCTGAAGTGAGCCCTGTTAGGAGCCAACCCTGTTAAAGGTTACAATAACACACTGTTAGGTGTGAATCTATTAAAGGATTTAATCACCCTGTGAGGAGTGACCTTATTAGTGGTCTTCAACACTTCAACATAGAAATGCTACCTTGTGATATTATTTACAAAAAGACTGTTAAGTCTACTCTTTTAAGAGATTTGAGATCACAGCTACAATTGTTAGAGAGTAACAATGAATTGACCTATATGTGTAAGCAACTGTCTTTGCTGATTCAGATCTCTATTCTGCTTATGACTGGATCCTTGCTGATCAGATATTCTATTGTAGCTCTGAGTGATCTATACTCAATCAGAATCCTATCTGATTTCGCCTCCACTCTTCATGTCATAGAATTCCACACTTCTACTTGTCTTCAACTTTTACACACTCACTTGCACACATTCAATCCAAACTTGACCTTTCATATATATGATGAGCCCTGTCAAGTCAGCTTGAATACACTTCTAAATAATAAATCACAATTCAGTCGGCCTCATATAACCAATTAATTATAGAATGTAAATCACTGTTAGTCATCTGCCATTGAATGCCTGACCATGACTGAAATGCCCGAGTGACTCGGTCAACACTGAACTTCTTCAATACCTGACTGAACTCGGGCAACATTGAACTTCTTCAATACCCGACTGAACTCGGTCAACACTAAAACAAATCATTTTGTTCACCAACTGTGCTCGGTCTGAATGTAGAAATTTGTGTAACATCACTACATAAGTGTATATACATGTGTAACATCAATGACAATACACAATTGAATAATTTTCTTCAATATAATCAACCCTTTTCTCTCTTTTTCCTGCATCCGATATACCAAAAATGTTTTGTCTTTCACCTGCTTCTAGTCTATAAAATCCTTTTAATCTTCCATCTTCTTTCGCTCTACCAAATCCTTTTTGAATTTGATTGATTTTTCCGATTCATTATTTCTTTCCTTAGTGTTTTTAGTAATACAAAATCCACTTTGTCTTGATTGAGTTCCATCTCAACGTCATCTCCCCATCTTTTATTGCATTGAGTTATAAAATACAAATTCTCACATTTGTCTTCAATATAATAAATATTCCTAGCAGTCCTAAAACCTTCTACAACCCTTTTATTGATATGTTTCCTTTTAATAAAAAACAATCACTTTTGAAAATAAATTCATAACCTTTCTTACACATTTGATTAATACTTAAAAAATTATGTTTCAAACCTTCAACATAATAAAGATCATCAATTGTATGTTTACCATCAATTGGAATAGTTCTAATATATTTGATGTGTGCACTTCCTTCTCATGCAAACCTGATTGTTCCTCCATCATATTCATCCAACTTAATAAATATTCTCTTATCACCTGTCATATGATTGGAACATCTAGAATCTATAATCCATGCATCTACAAAACTTTAGTATGTGATATAATCTCCTCTCTCTTTTCCTCTTTCTTTCATGATATAGCCAAAAATAGAGAATCCTTAATAGTTTCATTAGTATCCTCATCTTTAGAGAAGTGATCCTCCATGGAACATAAATTCTTTTTACCCTTTCTTTTGAAATTTTTTATTTCCCTAAAATCACCTTTCCTTTGATTTCCTTTTCTATCATCATATTTTGATTCATTATAATACTCTTTATACTTACAATAATTAACAAAATGTCATATTATTCTACAATTAAAGAACTTAAGAGGTAACTTACCTTTGTATCTACCAGTGCCTTGCTTAATTTTTTTGAAAGAAATTCTTCAGCTTCCTCTAACATCTTTCTTGTCTTAGGTTCAACTTCTTCAAAAACTTTAAATGTAGTATCTCTCTTTTCCCTTTCAACTTCTACAATCTGAAATACAAAAAGTGAACCAATAAGTTGATCAACCGAATACTGACTTAGATCATTACTTTCCATTATTGAACATTCCATTGGTATGAACTGCTTTGTTAGGGTTAATAAGATCTTAAGTATAATATAGCTATCTTCAAGACGTATACTAACAGCTCTGATTCCATTAACAACATTTGTGACTTTTTATATAGAGTTTTCAACACTCTCACCTTTTGCCTTTCTTAAGAACTCATACTTCTATTTTAGGTTCACCAGTCTTGTCTATTTTGTCTTTGAATCTCCTTCATATACTAAAACCAACTTATCTCATTTCTCTTTAGCTCCCTTTATACCTTTCACCTTTCAAAATTTTGTGTCACATAAATTGCTAACACTTATTGATCTTTCTTTCGCATTAGCTTCCTTTTATTTTTCTTCAGTAGTCAAAGGTCTTCTAGAAGGTGGATTGCAAAAATTTTAAATAATCTCCCAAATACCATTTTACAAAGTTTCCAAATATGCTTCCATCTTTTCCTTCCAATAAGGAAAATTTGTACCATAAAATATCGAAGCATGAAATTTTAAGTTCTTCACCATCCTAAATCTTCCTCAAGAGGTTAAGATTCTTCAAGAGAAACCAACTCTGATACCGATTGTTGAACACACATTGAATTCTGAGAGGGGGATTGAATCAACATAAACCAAAAATGTAACTTAAATATTCAACCATGAATGTTATCCACCACTCAACTTATTAAGTAAACAATGAATAGAAACAATAACACATGAACACCAAGATTTTTATAAGTGAAAAACCCAATGTGGGAAAAACCATGGTGAGTAATTTCTCACAAAGACAAATTACTGATTTATAGTATGATTACAAAGATAGTAGAAACTCACTTCTCTAGAATTGCAACCAAAGTCTCACTGCCAATACAACACAAAATATGGATAGGAGCTCACTATCCTAGGGGAAAGGTACATACGATTATTCTCAATAGAGAAGAAGAAGTTCTCCTGATAATGAAACTAATATAAAAAACTCTGTCAAATTTAGCTACACAATGTCTCTGCCTTTACTTCTCTACCACTGTCTCAAATAGCTATTGCATAAACTGAATTCTTCTCTTTAGAAACTCTGATCATAGATATTCACTTTATCACTCACAAATATCTCTTACATATTGCCAAAGCACACAATGTACTTAAATATATGACAGGTTATTGGAATTTCAACAGGGTCAACCATGAAAAAATAAAATTAAAATCCATTTACAAGTCGTCTATGTCAACAACAAATTACAATTAGGTCCCATACCAAGAGCATCCAGACCTAAACATAGGACACACACAACATGAACCCATATGGATAAGAGATAATAATTAAAATACCCAAACCAAAAAATGAATCATGATCCACTCAAGGAGAACAAGGGACCATGAACACATTACACATTGCGTAATACCAGATCTGCAATCACCAGAACAACTTCCATAGTCATCTCAAATGTGTAGCATCACACTTCCTGAAGAACCACATCACTTTCCAACTTTATCTAGACCTCCACATGCTACGATGAGATTCAAAATCCATGCTATATGCCATACAAATTTCTATTTGTGGATTTCAAAAGATGTCAAAAAATATTTTGGACTAGAACAATAACTAAATCATAGCTGAATAACTTGGTAACACAATTTTTTGATCTCTAGGAACAATTTATGGATCATCGAGAAACACCACAACTAAGACCAATACCCAAATACATTACAAATCACATCTGCACATCTTCATCCTTGATTTCTCAAGAAGAAACCATCTGGAAAACATAATTGAACAACTATCATCTTCAACTACATATCTCTGATACTAAACCTTTAACTCTATATCTTTGATACTGAACCAATGAACCCTGAACATAAGAATATAAAATTAAATAAATAAAAACCATCATTCTCACGATCTCCATAATACATATATGTCTTCCACTATTCAGTAGCATTGAATAGATACATGTCTTCCACTATTCTATAGCACTGAATATATACTTGTCTCCCATTTTTCTATAGCATTGAATACATACTTGTCTTCCATTGTTCTGTAGGTTTTGTAGAACTAACATGTCCAATCCACAACCATACTTCTGGACCAAATTCCTTCTTCAAATATACCTGAACATTTCATCAGCAAATAATTTTGGACCACAGTGTTTGAGCAGACAGAAACTGTTGGAAATAATCAAGACTAACCAAGTTACTGAGAGGGGAGGGGTGAATCAGTAACTCTGAAACTTTTAAAACATTTCTGTACATGTATATACTTTGACCATTCATTCATCTAATCTACTGCAAGC
>MU225495.1:2431144-2441700 GCA_018584345.1 Thuja plicata | reverse complement strand
GGATTAGGATTTGTGTTAAGTCTAGGTTAAGAGGTATAATTTGGATTATGTATAGGGTTAGGGTTTAAATTAGGTCTAGAGATAAATGAGGATTAGAGTTAGATGTAAAATTAATATTATGGTTGGGTTAGCATTATATCCAAGATCTAACTACACCCTAACTCATATTAAACTATATCTAACAAAATTAAATTAAAACATATCTAACAAAATTAAATTAAAACATTTTAAAACATATCTAAAAAAATTAAATTAATTAAATAACTAACACATTTAATTAACTGAAAAAAAAATTATATTAATTACATATAACTCATTTTATATAAAATCATATTATTTTATTTCTACGATTAAAAAAAATAATACTAAATAAACAAAAATAACTATTAAATTAAAATATTTCTTTTAAATTACAACTATTTTCTATTAATTAAACAAAAAATAACTATTAAACAAAGATTTTTAATTAAAAAACAATTATTTAATACTTAATAAAAAAAAAACAACTAAAAAAAACATTTAAAAACATTAAAATAAAAAAATAAAAAAGGTACTTACCCCTTTCGGCCGGAATACCCATGTAGCTCTCCTCACAAGCCTGTAGCCGCTAAATGACAATGAGCCGCGCGGGCCTTTTTTTTCCTTATATAAACTTTTGGGGGTCCCGCCGGACCCCCTTCCGGCTGGACCCCCCATGCCACATAGGTGCCACCTGGCGCCTAAAGGGCGCCACGAGGGTCCAGCCGGACACCATCCGACCAGACCCTTTCCTGCCAGACCCTCCTAGGATGTCCTCTATTATGACACACTATTATACTTTTACCCATAAGCTCTCTAATCCTCACTCACACCTAAAATCGAGTCCTTTTCACCTATCAAAATGCTGACAAAAAATCACTTTGACATTAACTTTTTGTGGGATAAAATAAATTCATTTGAAAAACCCAAATACAAGATGATAGTACTCATAGAAATATTTTCAATGATTATGATTTTTATATATATTGAGTTTATTAATATTTTTCTTTTTAAGTTTTACTAAACATAGGTTGTCTGACCATTTAGCGACTTCTTTGTTCGAAACTTCTGGAAAAATAGTAAATTAGGAAAAAAATTATGAAAAATATCTAGGAAATAGGTATTTATGTTTTGATTAAGTAAAAGAATGATTTGAAAGGTCCAGAAACCTTGAACAAAAGATCAGAAGATAGACAAAGCTGATCAGTCAACTACCAAGAGAAAAACAAAAGAGAAATAGGGACCCTAGGCCCCGCAAACCCAAAAAGAGGAAAAAGATAGCCTGAGAAGAAAAGATAGCTCAAAAATAAAAGACAGCACACAGGGAGCTAGATGGTATCCATCATATCTTTTTCTTGCTCCACAAGAAGCTCCATGTTATCCACTGAGATTATGAGGTCATCAAGGTCCGTGTCTTTCTTCTTTATACTTGCACGAGTGCGGATACCAGAGCCCAGACCCTCTTTGGAATCCTTACTCTCCTCCAGTCTATTAGCCTCGAGTTTCTCCATCAGATTCTTGTATTGCTCCACAAAAACTTTTAGAATATTGAAGTTTTGCTCGTAGATTTTTTTAACCATCAATTCCATTTTCTCCATTTTTCCTTCCAGAGAAGACAGGCGCACCTCATTATTGCTGACTTCTGCATCTTTGTTCATTTTATTGATCTTATCCTCCATAGTCAACACTTTGGTGCCCAACTCCCCAAAGGCTTCACCCTTGTTGATGGCTTTAGTCCAATTCTTCAAACTGGTGACCATAGACTCTTCCCCAAAGGTAGAAACTTTAATCATACTCACAAACTTTCCTTGTTCCTTAATTTCAGTCTTCATATTTGTAGTATCCTGAGCAATGGTGGCCATAAAACTCCCAAAAGAAAGGATGTTGTCTTTCTGGTCCAGGACAATGTTGAAGCTTTCCTTAGTGTTCCCTAGTGTATCAGTATTAGTCTTCTCCTGATTACTAACCTCTTTTTCCTCAACCTTACTCTGAGTGTTATCCCTGTCTTTCTCCACCTTCTCCTTTTCCTCTAGACTCTCATGAGAAAGGTCCTCCTCATTAGAGGATATAAGGATACCCTTATTATTCTTCAGTTTCTTGGTGACCGAAGGATTTTTCTTAAGACCTGCTTTCCTTTTTTTCTGGCTTTTGGGGTTATCTTCATCTTCAGTTCTGAAACCCTCCCAATTAGGGTTCATCTCCTCAAACTCCAACTTTCTCTTAGACACAATCTTCAAGGAACTACCCCTCAGGATTCCCATACTTTTAGTGCTAATAGTATTCATCTCATCCTCTGTATCATCATCAAATCTTTCTCCCGACTCTTCGTCCTCAGTCTCCACATCATTCAGGATCTTTCCCTTGCCAACAATTTTATCCATTTTCCTTATTTTTAACACATCATAAATGAGAACCATTAACCCTTGGTGAGAGGTATGGTCCCCAAAAGGGTCATTCTGAAACTCCCTCATAGTGACATTCAAAGAGCTCATAAGATAGAAAGGGATACTCATTTCCTCATTATGCCTAAAATAATTCAAAATGACAAAATGATGCCCATAGGCTCTGGTAAATATCCCATCAAGGGTAAGATAACATATAGTAGCATATAAAACAAAATGCCATGGGCGAATGATATTAGTAGGACTGAAGAAACCTCCTACATTCTTCGCAAGTCTGTCAGCCTCTTCCACATTCTCCAAGAACCTCTCATAGGCTTTATCAGAATAACTACAGTCACGATAGAACTTCATGCCAATCATAGGAAGACCAGTGGCCTCCACAATAAATTTCTCATTGATTTCTATCCATTGATTATTGAAATAGATCTTCCCTTTCTTCCAATTATGCATGAAAAAATTGGTAATTGTAGGGTTTCCCCCATGAAGCTTCTCCATATATGCAACAAAGTTCTCCTCTGAAGAATATCCCATACTTCCTCATTTTTCTTCCATTCACTGTAATCGGCAGGTTCATGTCTTTTCTTACTCCCACCCATTCTATATTTTCTAACAATGTTGCTCTGGTTCTCTTTGTGCTTGGTTTTGTCGTTATTCTCCTTCCCTATAATGTCTTCCATAGTTATCGAGAGCCCCCAGAATCTGTGTGAAAAGGCTTTTCAACACCAAGTGGCATTGTAGAGGATTAACACCTCATAATTAGGATTTACATCTCTCATGTTAGCTTCCTTCATTTAATTAATTGATTTTTATTTCTCTGCCTTTGGTAGATCATCTCCATCTGCACAAGGGATTTGATATCGTACGACAGACTTATATCATCATTCCAAGTATAGATATGGTTACTTTTTCATGTGTAATTGGCCGCCCAATCTGCACTAACATTGCCTTCATAGTACACATGCATCACAATACATTTATTCATAGTCTTGATTATAGATTTGGCATAATCAATAATATTACTAATCATCCACGAAGGGTTGGAAGTATTGTTAAGGGCCTTGATAATATTCAGGGAATCCCCTTCAAGCCAAATATTTTTATAATTATTTTCTTTAGCCATAATTAGACCGTTAAGGGCCGCTAGAGCCTCAGCCATAGGGTTATTTTGAACACCAATAGGGATAGCTCTCACAGCAATACAATGTCCTCTCTCATCACGGATGATCAGTCCACATCCAGCAATTCCAGGATTACCTTTGGATGCCCCATCAAAGTGAATCTTAATCCAATCCATCGGAGGGTTTTCCCAGACCACTCCATCTCTTTTATTGCTTTGAGCTTCCTCATTAAATTGAATACCCCAGCTTTTAATAATTACACAATCCTCTTTCCCTTTGGAGTCATCTTTCATCTTCATAATTTTTAAGTTCTCAATAATCATATTCTAACTTTTCCTGGATAATATTTTAGGGGAGGTCTCATTTTCTTTGAAGATTCTTTCATTTCTTTCCTTCCATATTGCCCAAGTAATGTGGGGGAGGGAAATTTTCCATATCTTTCTAATGCATTCACTCTTAGTATTAATGCTCCATGAAATGAACATGTCCTGGATATCATAAGGTAAAACCCAGTCCATATTAAAATCCTTCAGCCAATAGGACCAAACCTCATTAGCATAATTGCAATGAATGAACAAATGATTGACCGATTCTTCCTCTTTCCTATACAAAACACACATATTATTTATAGACATTCCTCTTCTCTTGAGGTTCTCAAGAGTAAGGATTTTGTTTTGAATCATATTCCAGAAAAAGATGTTGATTTTAGGGGTAAGCCCTTTGATCCAAGCCTTGGCCCAGAAAGGTTTTTCACTATTATCATAATTGAGATTATAGGCCGATCCCACAGTGATGCTTCCATTAGTAGTATGTTTCCATATTAAAGAGTCTTCTTCCAGGTTTAGAATCATGGCATTGAGGGTGATATTTAGAGAGAGAATGGAAACATCCACAACAATTAAATCCTTCCATTTCCCATTACTTCTATAATCCATGACCTTAGTACCAATTTTATCTTTACATATATCAGTAAAAGGACCCCAAACAATATTCATAGCAAGAGGTTGGTCACCGATTCATATATCATCCTAGAAATCCACTTTATTCCCCTTGCCCACTTTCCACTTCACACCTTTCCTAATGGTATTTTTGGCTTTAATTACATTCTTCCATATACAAGATCCCACCAGGAAGTCTTTAGTATTAAGAAAATCATTAATAGAATTAGAATTCCTGTTATATTTACTGTGCCAAATAGAATTCCATTCACCATTCAAGGTAAAACCCCTCCAACCAAGTTTAGCCAGGAGAGCTTCATTCATTCTTTTAATTTTCCTTATTCCCAAACCACCTTTGGATTTAGGCATAAAAACTTTTTCCTAGGCAATAAGAGAAAATCTATTTGTTTTTTCAACACCATTCCAGAGAAAGTGTCTTTGGAATTTTTCAATAGCCTCTGCAAATTTGTTGGGTATTCTGTAAAGGCTAAGAGCATAAGTCGACATACTTTGAAGAGAAGATTTAAGAAGTTGGATTTTGCTAGCTTGACTGAGCAAAGTTCCTTTCCATCCTGCAAGTTTCTTATGAAATTTGTCCACCAGAGAGCTCCAAATGGAATCAGGAGGGTTAATCCCAAGGGGGAGACCCAGATAGGTAGCAGGGAGCTCCCCAATTTGGCAGTTCATAATTTTGCTTATCTTGTGCTGCCTGTATTCAGGAGTATTAATAAAGTAAATAAATCTTTTTTTCCAATTGATGATCTGACCATTAGCCTTACCATAAATATTGAGGATCTTTCTGAGGTTCTGTGCTTCATTTATAGTTGCTTCTCCCAAAAAAATCAAATCATCCATGAATTGCTGATGGGAGTAGACATAATTAGAGGAGGGTTTTAGCCCTTTGAGATCCCCTTTTCTAATAGTGCTTTCAATGTATCTGCCTAGGCATTCAGCAATAATCACAAATAGAATTGGAGATAGAGGATCTCCCTGCCTTAGACCTCTGGAAGATTTAAAAAAGAATGAAGGTGAACCATTCATGAGAACAGAGAAAGTGGGGGAAGAAACAAGCTGCATTAGGAATTTAATACACTTGGATTTGAATCCAAAGGCCCTCAAAGTATTCTGCAAAAAAATTCAGTCGACTCTGTCATAAGCTTTAGAGAGATCAATCTTCAGAATGAAACCTTCTTTTCTAGCCCCACTTTAAAAAATGAATGAAACCTTAAAAATGAATGAAGGTTTCAATATTCAGAATGAAACCTTTTTCAGAAATAGGTATTTATGTTACCATTCTATAAAAAAAGAATAAATTAATTTTGATATATAGAGATAGAGTTAGAGCGATCCAAGTGAACCTATGTCCAAATTATAGTTAATGTCACTTCATAACTCAATAAACTATAAAATATTCACCAAAATTGAATAAAACCAAATGGATTCTCTAGATATTTGTGTTACAAACCTAAATTCAAAATAATTACATTCTTATCATTTTTATAAAATAAGTTATGTTGATCAAAGTGAGTGTCACTCCTAAAAAATGCTGATTTTTCACACAAACAATATTTGAAGGAGAAGGAAAAATGGATACAAATAAATTCCATATTTAAAAAAAAATAATTTATAAACTAGAAACAAAATGGTAAAAGTCACTAGTTTACATCATCTTAAAATTCTAAATGGTTTTACGACAATAGGTGTCTGAAAGCAAAGTTTTTGTTTCAGAATGTTTGTTCCAGTGTCAAAGTTGGCCAAAAAGTGGGACACAGTTTTGTGGGATCACCCATGATTGCTTTGTATTGAGAGATTCATATCTCTATCTTTGTTGTAGGCTTCTATGAGTAAGCCTAGTTTTAGGGGGGGAGGATGTAATACCCACCCCTTAGTTTTCTTTTCTGTTTCAGTTGACGAACTCTTTTAGGACTTTTCATGTATGCATTGGTTATTTCTGTTGGTTTTGAGGATATTCATGTATTAGTTTTCATTATATTATTGATCCTTTGCTTAGTTGTGTTATATCTTCTACTTACATGTGATTTATGGCTATTTTAGGATGGTTATGTATATGTTATGATGTCATTTTGATTATGGATTTCTAACAATACTGACCCTAGATCTGTATGCACATGGATCGTTGGTATGTTTTATATTACTGTTTGATGTGTTTGGTATGGTATAGGATAGAGTCATAGTTACTTGCTTCGACGAGATCCACACGATAAATTGATCTCAACCATTTTCTATTATATTAGATGTATGCATATGTTCATCTTTGTGATCACATGTTTGTAGGTACTATGCAATGTCTTCCCTAAATTGGCAGGAGTGAGCGTACCCTATCGCAATGTCTCAATGGTGAGAGAGGGGAGATAATATTCAGGCCTAAATCCATACCCTAAACCTTTTTTTTGTCCTAGAATTGGACAAGAATCTGATTGACTATCCTATTTGAATCCATCAAAGTGACGTGGATTTGTGAGCCTTTCTGTGTGTGTGGTTGTTCCTATTTTAGTTGTTTTTCTGTTTAGATGGTTTTCAGTTGGATTTATGATGTTTTTGGCTTGTGTGTTTAAATGATTAATTATGATAAATATTGATGTTAATAATTGCACCCTTGATAAGGTTAACATATTAATATATTCAATATATAGCTATTTAATAATTCAATGCCTATATTTAATTATTAAATATTATTTTAATAATTGAGATTTAATAAATATTATATCCAAAAAATTGTAATTAATTGTGAAAATTAAATTATTAAATATTACTTTAAGTTGCATGATTAATTTATTTAATTTAGTTAAAATATTCTCATGCGTTTTGATTTATGATTTTAATTTTTTATTTTAAAGTTTAGTTGTGAATTGTTTAAGTGAAATTGAAATTAAAAGATTTTTTTAATTTTTAATTATATAATTAATATTCCATTAGGATTGCACTTTTTGTAAACCTAATTTCCTGGTTTTCTATATCTCTGAATTGAAAGCCATTTGGAGGTTGTTCAATCAAGTGGAAGGAGAATTCAGGTGGTTAGAGATTTGTTGAAAGCTTAGGAGTATTTTGGATTCGTGATTACTTTAAATTTGAATTGGACCTTCCCATCAGTTACTAAGGTAGGATCTTGATCTTTTTAATTTTAGCCTTCCAGGTCCCTGTCTTCTATGCATCTGGATTGCTGAGATCCTGTGTCTAAATCTTCCTTGTTTGATAATATGTGTTTATATTGCTTAAAATTTGAAGAATAGGTTATTGGATCAATTAAATGGTTTTCCCTTCATGATTGAATGTTAGGTATATGTTTTGGGATTAAGAATTTCATTAGAATATCTGGTTGTAAAATGGGCATTAGGGTTTCATTTGATATGATTTAGTTTTCAAAACTACCATTAGGTTTTTAGATTTGTGATGATGTTTTCTTTGTAAGAAATTGTGGTATTATCACCAAATTAGATAATAGACCTAGATCTATGAATCCCTTACCTTGAAAAGAAGAAAAACACCTTTCCCAGAATCCTGGTCCATAACCCGAAATCTACTTCTGCATGGAATTAAAACAAGTGGTGATTAAATTTTATAACGAGAGATTAAATTAATATTTTAATATTTTTTCATCACAAAATATCCATTAAAGAAAAAAAAGAATGTTCATAGCGAAAATCCTTTATCATTTCCCTTTAGAATTAATTGTTTCTTTTAGCTAAAAATATATATATATATATATAAACCTTCCTGTTGTGGGTCCACAACACACACCCCATTTTGGTTCTCTGACGACGGGGATCCCCCTTCTCTTTTTTAATTTTTCTGAGTCTACCCCTCTCCCTGTTCCTTGAATTGGGTCTCTTAAGGAGCCTGTTGCGGAGAAACAAGGAATTTTTGGCCTTTTCACCCTTTTGATATTTTGGAGGACCCTGAGTCCTTTGAAACGATGAGATGGTTGAAAAGTTGAGCTTGACCCTTTTAGTGTTTCAGCCTCCAAAACACCGAAAATGCCGAAGGATCAAACTTTCAGACCTTTCGGTGTTTCAGACCCCAAAACACTGAAAGGGGGGATGGGGGCACCCAACATTCAGCATTTTGGCCTCCGAAGTGCCAAAATTGGGTGACATCACCCCACATGCTATTTAAATGGCCCGAGCCCTAAGTGATCTTCACTTTGCTCTTTTCATCTTTAGAGTTTATGCTTCCCCACGCGTGCTCGTTTTTCCTTCTCGCCTCCTTGCTCGGTCATTGCCACTTGCTCCCCACCCTCGGCTCTTCATGGTTTTTGTCTTTCCCCTTCTCGCAAAGGACAGGTAGGGAAACTTCCTTTCTGATCATTTTTTTTTGGTTTTTCTTTGGTTGGTTTAGGGTCAGGGTCTGGTCAGTTCATTTTTTCCCTCCCCAAGTCCTTAGGGTTTGCGCCCTTGGGCTTGTAGAGGGGGCACTCTTTGGATTTGTGGTTTTTTCTTTTGTTAAACCCTTAGGTTTCTTGTTGCGACCTATTCACAAGTTTTTGGGCTCCGAAAGGCCAAACTTCCCCTCTCGAGCTGGCTTTCACCCAAGTGCCCCTCCCTTCTTCGGTCGCTTTGGCATTTTGGACCTCTGAAATTTCTGAAACCCCAAAAAGTCCAAATGATCAGAGACATGGTCTTCTCTCCGGGTGTTTCAGACTTTTGGAGTCTGAAAATGCTTTCAAACTTTCACACCTTGAAATCCCGAGATGGTTTTGTTCCTTTGAACTCACTTTTTTGCACTTTCAGCCTTTTCAGACCTCGACCCAATTTTTGACATCTGAAATCTTGAAAAGGCCAAAAGAGAAAAATCTACATTTCTAGCTAATTAAGAGCCTCTGCTTCTATTTTCTTCAATTAGTTTGCTCTCCTTTCCTATTTTTTTAGTTTTCTTTCGAATAAAAGATACTGATATTTGCATTTTTCTCACATAAATTCCTAAGAAATGAACAACATCCCCGATGAAATATCTTTACAAGGGGAATCACCCCTCTTTAAATATCGATAACATATATGCAAAGATCACCAATACTTATATTGGAAATGTAGACTAGGACAAGCTCCTAGTGAGGTTCTCCCTATCAATAGGAAGGTTCGAAGACTGCACTTGCATGGTCTATTTAGGCCTAGTTAATGCAGCAACCCATGCAGTGGCCATCACATCTTCAAAGTTGATAATGACCCTTGCCAACCACTACAACCCAGATGAGAGGGTAGTGAAAAACACAGAAGGACAAGTAGTTCTAGATATAAGACAAGACAATATAGAAGAGGTCTTTCACCTCCAAAAGGGTGTGGATAAATTCTATGACTTCTTCTATGACAACCTCAAGCAGCCTCTCCCAAAGACTAAACTAGATAAGATAGACCTCAGAATAGGATATCTAAGAGATGACATCCAGGAAAAAGTTACACTCTTAAGCCGAGTATATGGACTACCTCAGTCCATCCAACTTGAGGATTGGATGATCCTATTAATATAAATGATTAGGAACCGCAAGGCTAGGTTTGATTGGGCCACCATTATTAGTGATAGACTGGACGAATAACTGACGATGGTGAAACATAATCCAAAATTCTACATGAGTACATACATAGTGTACTTGTTGTGTGCATAAATGTTGTCACACTTCTATGAATCATTCCATTCAAGGTTGCTCAAGAATGAGGCCTCAAATATCGATCCATAGCTCTCTAGTCATGGATGTGTAAAAATGTAAAATGAAGGCCCTCAGATTGACCTAGTTGTGTCTATTGAAAATACACCATGAAACGAGAGATTCAAATGCATGAAAATGAAATCTAATCTATATGATAACAATGCATCAAAGAAAACTTACTCTAAATGATAACAATGCATATTAGTCTATGAAAGGAAATGCAAATGCAATATTAATCTATGGAAATAAACATGATTCTAATCTATATGAAGAGCCATGAATGCAAGAATAAAAAAAATAAGAAGAGAGCTTGAGTGCTCAAATTCTCCTCCAAAATTGCTCTCCAAACCTACAACATAACAATACTAAAAACTCTAATATGAAAATGAGAAGGAGAGGTCTCCTTTTAAATAAAAGTGAA
>MU225495.1:2400456-2421355 GCA_018584345.1 Thuja plicata | reverse complement strand
ATTACAATTTGATCAAGGAAATTGATTTGAATTGAAAATGTTGCAAATCATTGATTCAGAAATTTGATAAAATGATAAAATAATAAATGGGGCCCAAAGTCTAGGCGACCATTTTAGGGTGCATACACTTGTTAGCCGCACGAGAAGACTATCTGGGGCTCACTAAATGGGAACATCAATGATCAAAATGAATGGCCCCATATTGTATACTTGCAGCTAGTGAAAAGGGAAAATATTCTAGGAGATAGCTCAGACTACAAGATAGTAAATGACGCTTTCATCTTTGCAATCATCTGATCCATTGAAGGTGATTTCATGAAGAGAATGTCAGAAGAAGAAGTTACCAAGGTAAGGTCCATTGGGGTCTATTACATACAGTTTAGGACATTTACATATATCCAGGTGATAGGATCTACTTTTCAACCAAAGAAGCTACCCAGGTATCCATCTGACTAGATAATTATTCTAGAAATGGCCAGGCAACTCGCAGATTCTTATGAGCACATAAAGCATAAAAAGAAGCACTGTTGGGACTTCCCTATCCTCCTAGGCCTGTATACTCTCTAAGACATGAAATTTTGTGGAATTCATTGGCCTTTGAGTGGGATGAGTGCCCACTTCAACTGTACAAAATTGTCCAGGCCCAATTTGACCAAATAGGTACATACAACCACATCATTGGAAAATTCTATATACATGAGCCACACCTTGAAGACCACTAGATAAATTGCGTGGATGATCATGATGTCAGAATTAGGGACTATTGCAAGATATCCCTTACCCTTGCATGGGAGACCTTGAAGGCCCTAATTCTCTTAAAGGTTTGGGAGAAAGATTCAGATAATGTGTTGGAATCCATTTATACTATGGATAAGATATATAATAGGCCCATCCTGAATGCCAAAATTAATAAGGACAAAAATGATGATATCAAATTCTGAGCCTGAAATGTGGTCAAAACAACAGAGGCATGGATTAAAAGGCCCTATCAAATGTATCCTATTCCTGTAAAGACATTGATGGATCCACCCAGGAAGGATAATAAGAAATGGGGAGAGAAATCTATTTTACCACAGTACAAGAAGGCCCCACCATAGAAGCCAGGGACAATATATGGAAACGAGCATGTAGTAGAGTACGTTTTAAATCCTAGGCACAAGGCTCACAAGACCAAGATTAAAGGACAGATAGATCCTCCAATTGGATCATCACAGGCCACACAAGATGAAGGCCCTTTCCCTTCTGGTCAATCTCCCCTACCACTGGAGATGGAAAGAAAATATACAAAAGGAGGAGAGCTTCTTCATCCCCACAACTAGAAACCTTACAAGAGGAGCTAGAAGAAGAGGATGGCACACCTTTGATCAAAAGGACAAGGTCTTAGGAAGCCTCTCAGAAGAGTAAAGAAAAGGAGAGTACAAGAAAACACATGGAGGATCCAAAAGAACAGGACAACCCTCTAGATGCCTTAGGTTCAGATGAGTTCCAAATATCTGATTTTGAAGGCCTAGAAGGCTTTGTAGACCAGGGGAAGGATACACCTGACTCATAAACAAGGTTTAACATAGGAGTGCCAATGCTCATCCAACCCCAAGTAATCATCACTCAACCTCCAACCTAGTTCACCAATCCCACACTAAAGATTTTGATCACAGGGATGAGCTTTAACACTGGCCAAGGGCCTGAAACTCAGGATGCCACAGCGGCTTAGAACATAATAGGAGATAAAGTTGCAGGAGAGAGTTCCACTTCTACTCCACTACCTCACATTCCCATTCCACCAACCTCTCTCCCACCTCCAGTTCCTACTCCACCACCTTCTCTACCAACTCCAAGTCCAACTCTTCCTCCTTCAACTTCTACTCTCCCACCTCCCATTCCAACTCTTCCTACTCCTACTCCACCACACATAATGCCAACACCTACTCCACCACCATCGATCCCTTTTCCCCACTTCATCCTGACTCTCCAGGGGTCAATAAGAATAGAGGTCGTGTCACCCTTCAAAACCACACTAGCGGCCATGACTGACCTTAATGTAGAAGTGTTGATCAGTTCCTTAGGGGATGAAGTCTGAGATAAGGATGGAAAAGATATGGTAGTAGAATAAGAGAAAGGAGAAGAAGAGAAGGGAGAAGGAGAAGGAAACAAAGAAGAAATGGTTGAGGGAGAAGGTGGGAAAGAAGGTGAACATGGGAAAAAGTTAGAAGAGGAGGTGACCCCAGATCGCAAAACTTGGCTTCAATCCTCCACATTGCTCCATATGAGCCAGTCACCACCTTTAGTAAACCTGCTTGGTTTACTAAAGAAATTCAGCCTCAAAAAAGAATATACATTGATTAAGAGGAAGGAGAAGACATAAGTATGACATAATTGGGGCAAGCCTTCCATCAGATAAAGATCAATATACCAGCAAGAACCATATCTTACGTCACCCAAGACACTAGGGGTCACTGTAAAGCACAGGTGGCAGTTCCCTCTACTAGAACCCCTCAAGCACAGATAACCCATGAATATTATACATTTAAGGAGGTAGATCTAGGGGAGCCTACTAGGGAAGGGAGAAATACATTGGCAACCCTAGGGCTTATACATGCTCTAGGATTCATGAGCAAGGATGCGGAAACTATCAAGTCCTTAACAGAGAAAAATGAAGCTCTGAAGAAGTTCATTCATAAAATGGTGGGTCCCGTTGACCCAAATTTCCTGAAGGCCTCATTACAGGGTGCGTTAGAAAAGAGAGCCACTCCGGACCTACCAACAGGTGTGACCCGTTCTTTCATCCAAGCAAGTGCAGATTGGAAGAATGATTTTGAGAAATATGGAGAAGGGGTTATCAGGCTCATATTCAGGCCTTACAGAGTCATCCTAATTGAGGCCACAAAATTGATTGACCTAATGGAGAATGAGGAGGGGCTTAATTTTGAAGGAAAAAAATGGAAGGATATTCCCCAAGACCTAAAAGTTATCAAGAAGAACCGCTTCCAGATCCTGGTCAAGATTTACGAAGGAGAAGATATAGACAACTTCAAGACGTGGATCAAGAGCATATCCAAAATAGTTAAGGTCTACGAAAAATGGCTAGCTCGCATAATGGAGAAAAAAAAGGAGGTCATGGATTGGGTAGAAGAAATAGAAGGTTTCCTCACAAGGATTGGTTTAGAATTGTACAGGGATTAATAAAAACAAACCCTGTGCCCGGATAAAGAAGTAATATAATAATTAAAATATATCTTGGCATATGTTAGCACCAAAGGGGCCCTAGACCAATTTTCTATTCTAAAGAAGGCATGTAGAGGATGTCTAAACATGAAGAAGAGATCAAGTTCTTTTCTTCTGAATTGATCATTTTTAGAGAGAAGCAAGAACGAAGGATTAATAAGGTCAAGAGGAAGGAAATAAATTATGAGGAAGTTCAAGAGATCGTGCGAAGGCTTTGAGATGCCCATTCGAAGGTGTTTTCAAACTGACTCCTCAGACCCCTTCAACCGTTTTGAGAAATGCAGTTTTCACAACCATTTTCTCCAAAGGCTAAGCCTGAAGTTTAGACTTTTGGCCTTCCAGCCTATACATACTTTTTTCCTTTTGGCCTATATAGATTTTTGGCCTTTCGGCCTGTTTAGATTTTTGGCCTTTTGGCCCGTCAAGATTTTCAGCCTTTTGGCCTTACCAAACTTTTAGCCTTTCGACCTTTCGGCCTCCGAAAGGACCGAAACTTTGGGGCCTCCAATTTTGGTTCCAACACTTAATAAATTTTTGACACTTCGAAAACTTCAGAGTACTGGTTGGGGTCTGAATTTTTGGGTCTTTCTAGCAAGATTACCTTTTTTCATGGAAGTTGAACTCCAGATCATATGGGTGCCTAAATAGAGTTTTTTTTTGGAAAGACTAAGGGCCCTCTATCAGTTCCCATCTCAAGGGGAACCCTAGATGAAGATTCCAAGGGAGAACTCCAAGATCAAGAAGAAGACTCCAGTCGCATGCAAAGAAATTCCATCTTCTTTCTCTCTCTTTTCTTAACGAGTTTGATCCCTCTTGCATGGAAAAACTAATTGTAAATGGATAAAAAATCCATGCAAGTTGTTTAGTATCGGTTAGCAATAGATTTATTTAGGCAATTTTTTATTTTTAGTTAATTTTCTTTAATTTAGAGTCTCTGATGCCCTAATTTCGACATTCAGAGTTTGTAGATTAGAGCTCTATATATTGTAATCAAAAGAAATGTAATAGGGTCAGATTCTTAATGCAATAAAGATCTACAATTGGTGCTTCGTTTGTGGTGTGATATTTTATGCTATCTATGCAAAATTGATGAATGTGTGCATACTTGTTCATTATTTTCAAACAACCAATTGTTTTTACTGTGTTTCGAATCTGCGTTTCTATTAATTGGAGTTTGATGTTATCTATCTACCTTGTTGTGATAAATACATGGAAAATATCATCTATTGGGCTCAATGATAAATCTGTCTGATGTGTGTGTGTATCTTGGTGGCTTCACGATTTGATAGGTTTTGAAAATCTTGCACGAGTGAATACATTTTCTCTCCAAATGATTGCATCCATCGAGTATAGAATCGTGACATTGTTTTATTTATACCTCGTGGGTTTGTTCCAAATCTCTCCATCATTCAATTCATAAGGGAAGATCGACAATGATTTATGTTCGTTAGGATTTTATTTTCAGCAAGTTATTTCATTTCTTGTTACCTTACTCATTTAAATTCTATCATAAATCTGAAAGTGATCATCTTTAAAAAACATAAAATTGCATCCTTAGTTAAAAAATGAATCTTTGATAAATCATAAAAAACCCAAAAAGTGCTAAAGTTGTTTTTCAGTTTGATGTCTTGAACGTACTAGCAAAGGCCTCCTCATGAACATTCACATTTATCTTCAACTGAGTAACCAAGCAGGTTGTACCACGACCCTGGAGAACCTTGAGAATAACTTCGTTCTTCTTTCAAGAGAGGAAATCGAATCTCGAGATCCTAGCAATTGACTTGTGTAAAAACAATGCTCAACAGTTCCTTTTAGTTTTATTTCTTAAAAAATAAATAAAGTATGTTGCTAGAAAAAGTATGGTTTATTTTATTTTAACCAGAAACAAAAATTAAATAAATAATAAATTCATTCAATTAGATTTTATTCTACCTATAATTGCCTAATTAATGGGAGGTATTTTTTTATTTAAAAAAAAATAAAAATATAACTCATCTTGTTGGAGGTCAATCACTTTGACCTTGAAATCTGCATCTTATTTATTTATTTATATATTACCATTTTCCCACCATGTGCTTTCTTTTACTTTGTTGAGTAAGTAATAAAAAATGAGACTTTTCTTTTTGTCAAGGGCATGCCACTATTTGTGGTGCTATTTTCAAGAAGGAAATCTCTTTTTTTTTTAAAAAAAACTTGCATTTGTTTTTATTTATTTTTTAAGAACAAAGCTTCCACTTCACACTCACGTGAGGATGTGGAGTGGGTCCAACTCCCTCCTCAAAGTTATATTTTAAAAATTAAATTAGTATTTTCTTTTTCTTTTGTTATAGTTTATTTTAATGTGGGGGTCATTGTATTTAGTTTTAGTTGTAGTTAAATTTAGTTTGGTTTTTTATATTTATATTTTATTATCATTTAATTAGTATTTAGTTTTATTTATAATTATGTTTAATTATTATATTTATCATTATATTTAATTGATATGTTTTTTTTGATTGGTTAAATTTAATTGATATTTATTTATTATAATTTTTATAATTTTAAATTACTAAGATGAGTTCTTATTACCTAGTTTAATTGGATTATATTTTTTTGACTTATGATTGAAGTAGTGTCTAAAATTAATGTATTTTATGACATATAGTTAGAGGCATTTAGGACCATGATTAATTAATCAATAATATTATAATGTTATTAGTTAAATTATAAATTTATATCATTTGGGAAATTACGTTGGCTTTAGAGGATTTGTATATTTAATGTGGGTGAATATTATTTAAATAGGGAAATGAATAAAAGATAGATAAATAGTTATTTAATATGATTATTTTTCAAGGTTCTAAATTTGCTTGTTAAGTAAATCATTTAAAAAGAGTATTTAAATTATTCAATTATTGTAGACAAACTTAATTAAGTAAAATTAATTGATTTAATCAAATTTATTTGTGATGATCTATGAGTGGTGTATTGTATTGGTGCTTTTGTCTTTTTGGTAAAACTATGTTAGCTTATAGGGGTTGTGCCAAAGGCTTGGATTGTGATTTTTTGTTGATCCTTGTGTGTCTATTATGTTATACTATATGATGTCGTATTGGTTCAATTTATTTTACCCAACCTCGTTCAGTAGAGCTCAAATTTATGTGATCTTTTGGAGGTATTTTATGTGGTTTTGGTTGTAACAATAGTTCTTGTATGGGTAGGAACCAAAATTGACATCTATGTTTTACCTTTGGTATGTCTTGATGATCTTTTGAGCCTTGGAAGGTTAACTAAGTGTATAGAGGGGAATTGGCTTGCAATGGGGGCCAGGGCCCTAAGTGGCTACTAGGGTAACTCATTGGCAAGTAGCTTAATAAGTGAAAACATGAAACATTAAAGGGGTTTTAAAATGAATTAACAAGATGACGGAGTCTCTACCCATGCCTTGAGTGCTATTATAGGCTAGGATGGGAGTTAGAATCCTTGTCTTCACGAAAGGATTACTAAGCCACATAGAGTCACTTGGAGGCCAGGGTCTAGGGAGGGCTACTAGGGCAACTCAAGGGTAGACTTATGTGATGACACTTCTCTATATGTAGCTTAGGTTTTCCTACATTTGTTGGGTGCCTTTGGTATTTGTAAGATTCTTTATTGTGTTTTAGGGAGCTTCTAGGATCTTCCTATGCGTTCCTTTGTGATGGCTTGTATACCTTTTATGTTACCTTCTTGTTGTATACCCGTGTGAGTGGGCCTGATGTTATCGCCTCATCATGGTCAAAGTGGACATTTGGTTCCATGAGGTTGGGTGGTAGTTATTCTTT
The DNA here is from genome assembly GCA_018584345.1 of Thuja plicata. NCBI lineage: Eukaryota > Viridiplantae > Streptophyta > Pinopsida > Cupressales > Cupressaceae > Thuja > Thuja plicata. The sequence goes on along the minus strand of MU225495.1, from coordinate 2,414,333 downwards.
TACCATTTGAGATCTGATGTTCTTCTTCATTCTTGGATGATCCTTGTTGTAGTTCTACCTTCTTATTCATCTGGAGACTTTTTCAGTTTCATGAGTTGTATACTTGTAAAATATCTATATATTGGTTAACATCCTTTCAGAGGATATATTGTATTGTTGTGTATTATTGCATACCCCATGACTTGTGCAGTGGATGTTGATTCTTTTATGTGTACCTTGGGTATCAGTTGTATATGTGATCTTATTTTATGAGATGAATATTGGATTTAGTTGAAGTATCTTTTATGTTAGTTCTTTCTAGTTGTTCTTTGTAGTCTAGTTTTCTTAAGTGATTCTACATCAAGGAACCCTCAAGATTTGTAATCTTTGTTTGATTTTCATATTTGTATATGTCATGTGTTTCGTTGTTTTGCTTCCACATTGTTATCATTACTATTTGTAAACATTAAATTTTTTTTTAATCCTGTTAACTTAGTTGCATGTTTAGGTTAATTCTCCTGGGTTCCCTAGCAGGATGTTACAATTGGTATTAGAGCCCGAGTTTCAACACTGGGAACTCTGGGAATTTGTACGCTTATTAGGTGTCTTTTGGTTTAAACTTGAAACAAACTGTAGACACCCTAAAATAGACAGGCTTGCGACTTTACATTAAAAACACTAATTTTCATCTATTAATTAATGGTTTTTTAATCATTAATTAATCATCTATTTTCCTCTAAATTCATTCCCCAAATCATCTAATCAAATTCCCAAAATTAATTAAAAAATAAATTTTATTTAATTAATTAACCTTAATTCATTAATTACCATTAATTAATTAATTAAATTTAATTTCCTATAGTTAAATTGAAAGATTTAAACTTACTAATTAAATTCTTCCAATTAAATTCTTCCAATTAAATTAATTTAATTTTATTCAATAAAGAAATTCTAAATAAAAAAGAATTCAATTATCTCACATGTTGAAAACTTTAATTACATATATGAATTAAATATTTATTTATTTTCAAAGAGATAATCCTTAATCACATTACATGGGTTACTCCACCCATCTCTCTAGTTCACATGGGTAACTCCACCCATCTCTCCAGTTCACATGGGTAGCTCCACCCACCTCTTCAGTTCTAAAAGGTAACTTACAATTAGCTCTTCAGTCAACCAAACTCTATCTCCTCTCTCTCAGTTGAAGTGGTAGAGTTTACTGATAGCTTTTCCAGTTCCCTTTGATCTCAACCATTCATCTCCCTATCTTTGGGATTGATCTCAACTGTTCATATCAACCTTAATTCCTATATAATAAACCCTTTGTAACCATTTGAAGGATTCAGGATTTCAAGCTATCATGCGCCATTACTCTGTCAGTTTGGTTCTAGCATTCAAGCCATCTTGCAATCACACACACATTTAAATTAGCAAATTATCAACACTTCTCAAGTCATAGACGCTGCCCACACCAATAATGAGCATCAAAAATAGCATTTTGGAAGGAGTAGAGAGAGACAATAGAAGCTTCAAGCAGTTTCGGGTTTGCATTCATTTGTTTTCCTTTCTTTGCTTGTATATTTTATTAGTTACATTTAAGTATTCGTATTAGTAGTTTTGTGTATTTGATTTCTATCATTGCAAATTGGTGCTACTAACCCTAGCCTTTGGAAAGCTTGGGAACCATGACTCACAACACATAGATACAACATCACACATCAACCTCACTATCAAATAGACATGTTGATCCAACAAGTGCAGACCCTTCAAACCCAAATGATGGATACACAAAATCAGGGGAAAACTAAATCCTTCACTGCAGAGGATTTATACCCATACCCCTTTGATCACTCTCTTCACATATCTCCATTCCCAACTCACTTCTCGGTACTGAAATTTGACAAATATAGGGGCAATACCAACCCTATTGAACATATCTGAGAGTTTTTTGCTAGTTGTGTCGAAGTCGCACATGATGAGACATACTTAATGCAACTTCTCCCACAAAGATTAGGCAAACCAGCAATGGAATGGTTCTCACATCTACGTCATGGCATTCTGTCATGGGGTGAGTTGGCTGAAAAGTTCATCGCTCATTTCCATCATAAAATCGAGCGCAAGGTCATCATTAAGGACCTTTGTGATATCAAACAAAAGGATGGAGAGTCTTTTGTGAAATTCCTACAGAGATGGAGGAATATTGCAAACCAAATAACGTATGATGTACTCGAGCAAGACCTAATAGTAATGTTCATTGACAATCTGATTCTAGACATGTCATTCACAACATAATTGCAGTTAGCTCCAAAATTTACACAACTCATCGAACAAGGGGTTCATTGTGAGAAGAACTTAGTCAAATGAGGAATCCTTGTAGATCCTACCCAAACAAATACAAACTAAACTACAATAGACAAAGCTAATTGGTGGAATAAAAACAAAAATGTCACCAATGATGGGGTCATTGATATGAAGACAATCAACTATGCACAACCCAAAGTGTCACTGCAAGGCACACCTATGGTCAACCAACAACCTACGGTTCCCACTCCACAAGCATACACTCAAACCCAACCTCCCCCTATCCAAGCAACCTTTGTGTCAAAGAGTAAAAAACAAGCTCAATGCAAACCATGGTTTCAATTCCAACAACAAGACTTCACACCATTAGGAGAGTCGATAGAATCAGCTTTATGAAAGTGATACAATCTAACTCTATCAATATCCTAAAAATCAGGGAATATGAACACAATGCAATCAAGCCAAGGTTGTACAATGACAATGATTTCTATGAGTTTCATCAGGTGAAGGGACACAAAACAACCAATTGTTATCGATTGAAACATGCTATCCAAGACCTGATTGACACAGGAGTCATTGACGTGACAAACACCCAAACCAAAGGAACAACTAATCATACAATATTCAATGACACATTTAATGATCACAATAAAGGGAAAACCTCTAGGTCTGGTGTACCATCAAAATAGGTCAACTATACTTATGCCAATAGTGATAACGTTAACAACTGCCTCAATCCTTCAGATAGCCATGTGGCTACGATCACTATCGGAGACCAAGGTAACAAATGTGTTGTAACCAGATGTCATACTAGAGTTTTCTTGCAAGGAGCACCTTCCTCATCTACTACACTAGCCAACCCTCAAGCAACCTAAGATCCAAAGACAAGCCTGGTAGATCAGCTAAAGCGTACACCTGTCCAGATCTCCATGTTTGACCTCTTGTGCATATCTCCGTAGCATAAAAAGGAACTTGACCAATCCCTTCAGAATGTAACTTTCCCAAGGGACATAACCCTTGAGAGCTTCTAAACAATGGTTAACCATATAGAAGCTAACAAACATGCAACATTCATAGACCGTGATGTGCCACCATATAAACCCCTGCATAATGATCCTATGCACTTTCTTGTCTAGGTCTACAAAAGCGCTATCCGTAGAGTCCTTGTTGATGGTGGGGCTGGATTAAAAATCTGTAATCTAAAGTTAATCAAGCAATTAGGCTATTCAGAATCCAGCATTGACATCACAAGAAGGATCAATATCAGAGCTTACGATGAAGAGGAAAGATCCTCTAAAGGTATTATCATTCTACCTATCCGGATTGGTCTAGTGGGAAGAACAATCCCTTCCAAAACCTAGATCTTGAGTTGGGATACAACATGTTACTAGGGAGACCATAGATACATGAGATGCAATTTTTACCTTCAACATACCATTGGTGCATCAAGTTCCCATACCAGGGAGAAGAAATCATCATTGAGGGAGATCCAAATCCTTTCCAATATTATAATGCAGTCAAAATCAGCACTAATAACCAAGTACCCTCAAACTAAGATGAAAGCATTCCTTCCTCTTTAGATTCAATTCCCAAGGATGTCACATGGAAAGAAGGAAAAATATCTATCACAAATAAAGGATGTGGTGAATACAGTTATGAAGAGGATTTTACTATCACAAACATGCCTCAAATCCCAAGATCATATGGCATGCCACAATTAGTAACAACAATGGAGATCCCCAAACTTGTTGTATTCAGATGCCCACCCATGACCTTTTTCAGGTGGGGATACATTGCAAAGGAAAACCCCTTTGATCTAGATATCAATACATGGTTATTCCAAGATCCACAAGAGACACTTCAACAACCCCTACCCGTATCAAACTATGGAACTGGCTATACAATGCTACAAAAATTTGGGTATGATGGCACAAATGGTCTAGGGGAAAGACAACAAGGCTTAATGGAACTATCTCTCTCACCAACCTAGAGAAACAAGAGAGGGTTAGGCTATGGGAAATAAAGAACTGGCCCTATCATCCAAGACATACAAGTTGATCAAGAACAAATAGAAGAGCTACCCCATGGGAAAAACCTGGAACACATCTTGATAAGAAACATACTACAACAATTATTGCCCATCGAAGTGGGGACCTCTCAATCCCAAATAAACCTCAACCAAGAAATTGATGATAATGAAGGAAGTGAGACATTCGACAAGCGTTCTAGAAAAATTGACTCCCATGAGTACAAGTGGAGATCCCTTCATGACTCTGAACCTTCAATACTAGACTATTCCCCTCGGTTAGCCACCACCATACACCTTGATGATTTTTTTTACCAATTAACCATTGACGACCAACCCTGCATCGATAAATATGTTGATAAAAATTCCTTAGGTGGTGCGTCCACATCAGAGTATAGGTTTTTTAGAACCATTTCCGTAGTCCCCTTCCACCAAACATAGTCAACCCAACATGAAGGCCTATGTCTTGTACACCCAAAAATAATGGAGTGGGATCAACAAGGACTGCCTGATATGAATGTCTTTGAGAATGATGAGGCTATCATATATTTTATGGGACTTAGAGAGGGAATGCCATCAGGAGATCATAAAGCAGGTTTCTCCATCACCCTCGATAGATCAACATACTTTTGGGAGGAAGCTCCTCTTTCCAGTCATCAAAACAAATTGAAAAAGAAAAAAGAATCGTCAGTAAGTGAAAACTGAAATGCGCTCACTAACACAAAAAATGATAAAAAGATAAAACAAGATGTATCTTCTAGTGAAAACCTCACTGAGGTGCTGGAAGATGGAAAGAAGGAACTCCTCCCCTTGATAGAGGAAAATTCAGCATTGTTAGCAGAAGAAACAAAAGAAGTCAACATGGGAGATGAAAAGAACCCAAAGGACATCTAATTAGCAAAATGACTCACATCAGAGGAGAGAGAATAGATCATCAGTTTCTTCAAGGAAAGGATGATCAATTTTGCATGATCCTAATCAGACATGCCAGGATTAGATCCAAAGCTTGTGCTACATCATCTCCTATTTCTACCCAACACCAAACCTGTCAAATAGAAGCTACAAAATATGCATCTCCATGTTGCATTACTAGTCAAGGCAGAATTGAAAAATCTCCTTTATGCTAAATTCATAAGACCTATCCCATACGTAAACTGGATATCCAATATGGTACTAGTTACAAAGCACAGTGGTTAGATTCAAATTTGCACAGACTTTAGTGATATTAACAAAGCTTGTCCCAAGGATGACTTTCCTTTGCCTAACATTGATATGATAGTAGATCTAATAGCTGGCCATCAAATTCTATCACTCATGGATGGCTTTTCAGGGTATAATCAGATAAGGATCGTGCTAGAGTATTAACATAAAATAACTTTCACATGTCCTTGGGGCACTTATTGTTGGAACATCATGTTGTTTGGTCTAAAAAATGCCAGAGCAACACGTCAAAGGGCGATGACAACCATTTTTCATGATCTCATCCACAAGATAATGGAAGACTACGTTGATGACATACTAGCCAAGCAAATGCTTAGAAAGGATCATCTACAAGTATTGGGACCCATCTTTGACAAAATGCAGGAATACAAAGTCTATTTAAACCCAAAGAAATGAGCATTTAGGGTCACAATAGGGAATCTATTGGGGTTCATAGTGTCACGTAGAGGCATTAAATTAGACCCAGAGAAAGTCAAAGCAATATTGGAAATGCCACCACCAACCAACCTAAGGCAACTAAGGGGGTTACAAGGAAGGCTCCAATCAATCAGGCGCTTCATAGCTTAGCTAGCAGACAAGTGCCAACCATTCCAACATCTACTACAAAAAGAAATCAAATTTATATGGACAGAACAATGCAAACAAGCATTCCAAATATTCAAGGAGTATCTACTCAAGTCTCCCATATTGGTGCCACCAGTCCAAGGAAGACCATTTCTCCTGTATATCTCAGAAACAAAATCATCATTAGGCGTACTCTTGGCACAACATGATGACATAAGAAAGGAGAGAGCCATCTAATATCTAAGAAGAACATTGGTAGGATATGAGCTCAACTATACGCCAATTGAAAAATCATGCCTCACAGTTGTCTTCACTTCCCAGAAGTTGAGGCATTATATGTTGAGTCACCAAACAAAGTTGATAGCACATATTGATCCTTTAAAGTATCTCCTAAGAAAAGAAGCACTCACTGGATGACTTGCAAAATGGGTAATGATCTTAAGAGAGTTTGACATGGAGTACATAGACAGGAAAGCCATCAAAGGGAAAGTGATTGCATATCAACTAGAAGAGACACCTATTTAGGATCGTTAACCTATAATTTAGGACTTTCCCGATGAGTCTATTATGACACTACAACCAGAAATCGAGGTATGTCAACTATACTTTGATGGGTCATGCACGAACCATGGTGCGAGGGTAGGAATAGTGCTCATCACTCTGAATAATGATGTAATTCCAAAATATTTCAGACACAACTTCCCATGAAAAACAACATAGAAGAATATGAAGCACTGGTCATCGGATTAAAGAAAATAATTCAATGGAGAATCAAGAACCTTAAGGTCTACGAAGATTCATGGTTGGTCATTAGCCAAGTCAATAATGATTATATGACAAAAGATGAGAAGTCAATACCATACAGAGCACAGATGGACAGGTTGAGCACTAAGTTCCAATACTTCTTCTTCAATAAAATACCACAGGATCAAAACAAAGCTGTAGATGCGATGGCTACCATAGCATGACTAATCGATATGCCAGGCAATGAAACCCGATTCTAGTTTCTAGTGGAGAAACTCATGATGCCATCACATAAAGTACCAATCACAAAATCAACATGTGTCCTTGTTGGTCCTGAAACCCCATTGTACCATGATGTGTATAATTACCTCCAAACTAGTGTCTTACCTCTCAACCTATCTAGGAACCATAAAAATTCTCTCATCCACCAAGCCTCTAGGTATACCATCCTCTCAACTACTCTATATAGATGAAGTCTAGACAGAATTCTATTACGATGTCTCACTTCCACGAAATCCCAAAGAGCTATGTATGAGGTACATGAAGAAAATTGTGGAACCCAAAGAGGTGGCAAAAAATTAGCTAAAAATATTATCCACATGGGATACTACTGGCCAATAGTAGAAATAGATGCAAACAAGTATGTACAAAGGTGTAGGCAATGTCAAATTCATGGAGACCTCATCCATGCACTAGCCCAAGAACTTAATCCTATCACTTCACCATTACCATTTTCTATGTGGGGATTTGACCTAGTGGGAAAGATTACATCATCTTCAGCTAATGGACATAAATACATCATAGCAGAAATAGAGTACTTCACTAAGTGGGTGGAAGCAATTCCCCTCATTTACATAACTGGAAAGAAGATATCAATGTTCATACTCAACCATATCATCTGTTGGTATGGAACTCCTCAAACCATCCTGACAGATCATGATACACCTTTCCAAAATAAAGATGTTGAAGAGATATGTGAATAGTTACAAATAAAAAAAGGGTTCTCTTTATTCTATTATCCTCAAGGGAATGGCCAAGCTGAAGCGAAAAACAAAACAATTATGAAAATATTGAAGAAAATAGTTAATGAATCAGGGTGAGACTGGCATTTAAAGCTTAGTCCAGCATTATGGGCATATAGAACTAGCTTGAGAAAACCTATAGGAGCCACTCCTTTCTCCCTAGTATATGGATCAAAGGCAGTTTTACCCCTCGAAGTGGAAATCCCATCCCTGCAGATATCATTTAAGAACCTGATTTCAGATGAAGACTATAGAGTAGCAAGGCTCGGTGAACTAGAATTGCTAGATGAAAGAAGACAAAATGCATTCAACCACTTACAAGGCTATCAAAATCGCCTTAGAAGGAACTATCATAAGAAGGTGAGGCCATGAACATTTGAGGTAGGAGACCTCATCCTCATGGAAAATCAAAAGAACCAAGCAGAGCAAGTCAAACCAGGAAAGTTTGAGCCTAACTGGCTAGGACCATATGTCATTGTCAACTCTACCCAAAGTGGGGCATACCACCTGGAAACACCAGAAAGCAATCATCTCCCTAGATACATAAACACCATACACCTCAAGAGGTTCTATGCTTGAGGTCTCAATGGTTAAGGCAACTATCTACATATTAAGAAAATACCAAAAATAATCAAAAAATATAAAATGTTACCTTGGTGAAAACCTGGCAAACAGGTGCCTTGGCGACAATAACAAAAAAAGAGAAAAAAAAGTAAAGAGAAACATAATCGCTCTCTTAATGAAAACCTAGAAAACATGCGCTATTGAGTAGGTACCTTGGTGAAAAACCTGGCAAATAGGTGCCAAGTGTTCAAATTCAGCTTCACCATCAATGAAATCCAAAATCAAAAGCTTGAGCACACTTCAAATGCAAGACTGACTACCCAAACTATATCCAGAAGCACAATCCCCTCTTAGCACCAACACTCATCCATGGTTAGTACTGGTCCACCAGACTAGGGGGTGATTCTAAATGTCCTAAAAAAATCCAAAAAAATAAAAAACTCATCAAAAATACCTAAAAATTAGAAAAATCATCAAAATCCTAAAAAAGATCAAAATGTCTTAAAAAAAATCAATCTTCATAACAAAAAATAAAAAATTGCAAAATCCCAAGCAATAAAACTGACTCGGTTATCAAGAGAGAAAAGGGCGATCAAGCCCAGTCAATCAATGTCACAACCATGAGCTTTGCGAATTAGCATTGGGCCCATATGACACAAATTTATCAATCTATCAAATCTATCAGCAAGCAAACTAGTGACCAAGCCAATCTATCAAATGTCACAATCATGAGATTTGTGAATCAGCATTACACCCATCTAACACAGATTGACCACCCACCAAAATGATCAAAATCAATCAATCAATCAATCATCTTACATAGTGATGGATACGCTCAAAACCAGACAGGTCAGTCTTATATGAGTCATCTATTACTGAAACCAGACACAATCAAAACAATCAAGCCAATCAAGCCTATCAAGAGAGTCGAGCCAATCAAGAGAATCAAACTGAATCAAGGAACAATAAAAAATGTTGACTAGGTCAGTCAGTTGGTCAGATGTCAGTCTATATTTCTTGGTTATGTTCTTACTCAACTCCAAGATCTACCAAGTGAGGAGAGTAGCTATGATGGATCATATCTTATTTTCTTTGATTGTTGTCTATTGAATGTCCACTTCGATTTTGGGGCCATGATGATCTAGGATAAATGCTATAGGCACTGTCACTTATCTAGTAGCCATGTAGTTCCACGATCCAAGCTTAACCCTGGGAAAGAATTGGACATTCTTTCTATGTTATCTGCTTGTTTATTTACCAATAGAATCATAGCGGTATCTAGGACTCTAAGTGTATTGGATTTCTATCTCAATTTTTATGGGCTTTCTTCTTAAAATCAAGAGTTCAAAGTGCTATCCAGATGGACTCTGGGTACATTGGAATTCTATCTTGGTTTTTTGGTCTTTCTTTTCAAAATCAAGACTTCATGGTGCTATCTAGATGGACTCTGGGTGCATTGGATTTCTATCTTGGTTTTCTTTTTTTCTTTTGTTCAGAGGAAAAAGTGGTATCCAGATGGTCAATATCTAGGTGCTTTTGGCTCTCTTTCTTTTCAAATAGGGAACATAGCTAAATCCAGATGGTCAATATTTGGGTGCACTAAGTTCTCTTTCTATTCAATCTCTCTACTCCTTCCAGTTATCAAGAGGTCCTGGCGGTATCCAGATGCTATGTGATTTGGATGCATTGGAAACTCTTTGAAATTTCATAAAAAGATGCAATGATGACAAAAATTGGAAATGCGACAGTGACTTGGGTCACCCATCTATTCTATCAATTTATATTTATCAATCATCAATCATCCTTTCCACCAATTCATATCTATCAATCAATCCCATAGAACATTCCAAACTAACTTCCTTCTAACTAACACATGCATTACTCAGATATTTTTGCATAGTAGATTGCATTCATTTATTACATAAGAAAAATCCAAAACATATGCATAGTAGATCATATAATCAATGCATCCATCATCAATAACATAATAACTAACATAGGAATGCATTCATCATCATCAAATAGTGATTCACATTTTCAACAAATTAATGCTCAACTGATGCATTTTCTATGCTTAATTTTGTGAGGGGGCATATAGTCCAATTGCTATCACTGGGGCAAGTTGGGGCAGGATCAAATCTGAAAATTATTTGACACAACGTGATGAATCACATTGCATCAAAGAGGGGCAAATGTAGACACCCTATAATGGATAGGCTTGCAAATTTACATTAAAAACACTAATTTTCATCTATTAATTAATGGTTTTTTTAATCGTTAATCAATCATCTATTTTCCTCTAAATTCATTCCCCAAATTGTCTAATCAAATTCCCAAAATTAATTAAATAATTAATTTTATTTAATTAATTAACCTTAATTGATTAATTACCATTAATTAATTAATTAAATTCAATTTCCTATAGTTTAAATTGAAAGATTTAAACTTACTAATTAAATTCTTCCAATTAAATTAATTTTAATTAAATTAATTTAATTTCATTCAATAAAGCAATTCTAAATAAAAAAGAATTCAATTATCTCACATGTTGAAAACTTTAATTACATAAATGAATTAAATATTTATTTATTTTCAAAGAGATAATCCTTAATCATATCACATGGGTTACTCCACCCATCTCTCCAGTTCACATGGGTAACTCCACCCACCTCTTCAGTTCTAAAAGGTAACTTACAATTAGCTCTTTAGTCAACCAAACTCTATCTCCTCTCTCTCAGTTGAAGAGGTGGAGTTTACTGATGGCTTCTCCAGTTCCCTTTGATCTCAACCATTCATCTCCCTATCTCTGGGATTGATCTCAACGATTCATATCATCATTAATTCCTATATAATAAACCTTTCATAACCATTTGAAGGATCCAGGATTTCAAGCTCTCGTGTGCCATTACTCTGTCAGTTTGGTTCTAGCATTCAAGCCATCTTGCGATCACACACACATTTCAATTAGAAAATTATTGACACTTCTCAAGTCATAGACGCTGCCCACATCAATACTGAGCATCAAAAATAATGTTTCAAAGGGAGTAGAGAGAGACAATAGAAGCTTCAAGCACTTTGGGGTTTGCATTCATTTGTTTTCCTTTCTTTGCTTGTACATTTTATTGGTTACGTTTAAGTATTTGTATTAGTAGTTTTGTGTATTTGATTTCTATCATTGCAAACCGGTGCTACTAACCCTAGCCTTTGGAAAGCTTGGGAACCATGAATCATGAAAGAGGCATATACAAAAATAGATATAAAACTCTTTTGTATTTCAGATTATTATTTTGTGTTGAGAGATTCATATCTCTATCTTTGTTGTAGGCTTCCAGGAGTAAGCCTAGTTTTGTGGGGGAGTATGTAATACCCACCCCTTAGTTTTCTTTTATGTGTCAGTTTCGAAACTCTTTTAGGCCTTTTCATGTATGCATTGGTTATTTCAATTGGTTTTGAGGATATTGATGTATTATTTTTCATTATATTATTGATCCTTTGCTTAGTTGTGTTATATCTTCTATTTACATGTGATTTATGGAAATTTTAGTATGGTTATGTATATGTTGTGATGTCATTTTGATTATGGTTTTCTAACAATAGCAACCCTATATCTGTATGCGCATGGATCGTTGGTATATTGTTCATTAATGTTTGATGTGTTTGGTATGGTATGGGAAATAGTCATAGTTACTTTCTTCGGTGAGATCCACATGATAAAATGATCTCAACCATTGTGTGTTATATTATATGTATGTATATGTTTGTCTTTGTAATCACAGGTTTGCAAGTACCAGGCAACGTCTTCCCTGAATTGGTAGGAGTGAGTGTGCCCTATCGCAATGTCACAATGGTAAGAGAGGGGAGATAATATTCATGCCTAAATCCCTACCCTAAACCCTTATTTTCTCCTAGAACTAGACAAGAATATGACTGACTATCCTATCTGAATTCGTCAAAGTGACGTGGATTCGTGAGCCTTTCTGTTTGTGTGGTTGTTCTTGTTTCAATTGTTTTTCTATTTTTAGTTGGATTTATGATGTTTTTGGTGTGTGTGTTCAAATGATTAATTATGATAAATATTGATGTTAATAATTGCACCCTTAATAAGATTAAAATATTAATATATTAAATATATAGCTATTTAATAATTAAATATTAATTAAATGCCTATATTTAATCAACTGATTTAATTATTGAATCTTAATTTAATAATTGACATTTAATAAATATTAAATCCAAAAATTGTAATTAATTGTGCAAATTGAATTATTAAATATTACTTTAAGTTGCATGATTAATTTATTTTATTTAATTAAAATATTCTCATTCTTTTTGATTTATGACTTTGATTTTTGATTTTAAAGCTAAGTTGTGCATTGTTTTAAGTGAAATTGAAATTAAAAGATTTAATTTTAATTTTTAATTAAATATTTAATATTCCATTACGGTTGCACTTTTTGTAAACCTAATTACCTAGTTTTCTATATCTCTAAATTGAAAGCCATTTGGAGGTTGTTCAATCAGGTGGAAGGAGAATTCAGGTAGTTAGATATTTGTTGAAATCTTAGGAGTATTTGGATTCGTTATTTCTTTGGATTTGAATTAGATATTCTCATCATTTACTAAGGTAGTATCTCGATCTTGATAATTCCAGCCTTCTAGATCCTTATCTTCTATATATCTTGATTGCAGAGATCATGTGTTTGAATCTTCCTTGTTTGATAATATGTGTTTATATTGCTTAAAATTTGAAGAATAGATTATTGAATCATTTACGTGGTTTTTTCTTCATGATTGTATGTCAGATCTGTGTTTTGGGCTTAAGGGTTTCATTAGAATATCTGGTTGTAAAATAGGCATTAGGGTTTTATTTGATATGATTTAGTTTTCAAAAATACCATTAGGGATTCAGATTTGTGATGATATTTTCCTTTGTGATAAATTGTGGTATTATTGCTAAATTAGATAATATGCCTAGAGCTGTGAATCCCTTACCTTGAAAAGAAGAAAAACACATTTCCTAGGATTCCAATCCAAAACCCCAAATCTACTTCTGCATGGAATTAAAACAAGTGGGGATTTAATTTTATAACAAGAGATTAAATTAATATTTTATTTTTCATCTCAAAATATCCATTAAAGAAAAATTAATGTTAATAGGAAAAATCCTTTATCATTTCCCTTTAGACTTAATTGTTTCTTTTAGTCAAATAAAACTTTATATATATAAACCTTCCTTTTAGTTTTATTTCTTTAAAAAAAATAAAGTATGCTGCTGGAAAAAGTATAGTCTAGTTTATTTTATTTTAACCAGAAACAAAAATAAAATAAATAAATAGATAGATAAATTCATTCAATTAGATTTTATTCTACCTATAATTTCCTAACGAATGGGAGGTATTTTTTTATTAAAAAAAATAGAAAAATATAATTTTGGAGTGTTAGAATAACTGAGA
>MU225495.1:2375591-2386119 GCA_018584345.1 Thuja plicata | reverse complement strand
TTATAGTTTTATATATTATAATAATATATATTATATATTTAATTTAATATATATATTTTATATCTCATTTATATATATATATAAGTTTTATGTCATTTTAGTAAACACGAACGAACATATTTCAACATTTATCACTAACACTTAATCACTTGATATATGGAATTTCACTATGCTATCTTCATAAATTAACTTTTTGATACTCCTTGGGATGTATCTGTTGGATTTGACAAATGCAAATCCTCCCAAGACCACCTGCATGCAAGACTGTTACAGAGAAGCAAGAAACAGACAAGAACAGAAGAAGCTATGGTGGCCAAAAGGCCAGAGACTGGAAATCCATGTTGAGAGAAAAAACTTCTATATTCAACAATAATGAATTACAAATTACAATCTCCTTTATGAAATACAAAGCGGCGATTCCTTATAAAGGATACCAAAACCCTAAAAGGGAAACCCTAAAGAAATAGAAAGCTGCCTAAGTATAACTTAAGCAAAGAGTAGATAGACTAATAATTAAATGAATTAATTATTAGCTAAACTAAGACTACTCTAACACCCCCCCTTAAGTGTAACTTAGGGAGAAGAAAAATAGCTAAAATATTGCAGAAAGAAGGAAAGATGGGTCTCGGCAACAAGGCCTGATTAGGTACCCAAAATAAGAAAGCAAACTAGATGAAGGAAACTAATCCTCCAATCTAGGAAAAGATGTCCCAGAGAAAGGAACAAGAATGAGCAAGAAGCATCTCTGAAGCATGAGGTTGAAAACTCTGTCAGAAGAGACTACTGGAACCCCCACTGAAGTGCATGACCAGGTAGAGAAGACAATGTCTGAAGAGTTGATCAATCGAACCAGGAAGCAATAGAGCCAACAGGTGAACCCCCCCATAATGATGAACTAGGAGAGGTGACAGGATCACTGAAATGCATGCCAAAAAACATCTGCAGATGAAAGAACCAGGAACACCAACAGTGCAACAGAAGTACAAACAAAGGATAAAGGGTGGTGTCATTAACACACAGCATGGGCTAATGTTATGGAAGGTATGCTCACTTGACAAAGGTGGATGCGCCTAAAATAGCATAAGCATCATAACCCCCCATGGCACTTTATAACAGAGTGCGAGTACAATAACCATACAAGGTGCTCAAAATCCCAAAAATGCAGAAGAAGACACTTTATCTTAGTGCATTTACAGAACAAAAATGCATCAGAAGAACATACAAGCTTAGAAGTCAGAAAGAAGAGTGAACTAGAAGTACAGTAGAAGAGATCCCAAGACCTGTAAATCCAAGCAATCCATCAGAGTGCATAAACTGCCAAACTCAGAGGAGAGGAAACCTAGAGTAGAATCTAGAAAAAATACCCCTGTAACTGCATAGTGCACTAAACCAGCTTTCTTACGATATCTCGTTTGCCAAAAATGGAGTTCGGATGAGCCAGATATGACTCCCGGAAGGCAAGAACAAACATCGGACTTCAACAGCAAAAAATGCTGTCAAAAAAGTAGACCCAAAAAACCAAAGCACCATAGTCAGAAAGAGCTCGGAAAGAGCTTTTTAACAATATAAAGAAGACTGAAAAAGACCTCCGTATGCTCCAGATATCGTGAAAAAAGTGAAAAGGGCTCAAAATTGCCCAACAAACCTGGTTTTAAGCCCTAGGGGCTAAAAAAAAGGGGCCCCCGGGCGCATGGCGCGCACCGGGGGCTGGGCCGCAGCCCCTGGTCCTCCATAGGACCGCCTGCATAAATAAAAGGGGCTCAGGTTTTAAAAACCGCCGACGGAGCGGCGTGCTGAGCGGAGCGGAGGCAGGGCGGCGGGGGGCCGCGGAGGGCCCCGGTGGCAGGCGGCGGGGGCCGCGATGGGAGCCGGTGGGGCGGCGGGGGCCGCGGAGGGTGGCAGGCGGCGGGGGCAGGCTGGTGGCAGGGTGGCCGCGGGAAGCACGCGGGCAGCGCGGTGGCGGTCCTGTGGAAAAAATCACCGGCTACGTTTTTAAAACCAAAAAAAACATTAAAAAAATGTTTTTTTTTCAAATTTTTTTTTGAAAAATGTGCCCGTACGACCCTTAGGAGGCCAAAATTTTTTTCCTAATGCTCCGGTGTCCAAATCAGACAAATTTTATATCAATCTTGGGGTTTTTGGGCCTTCCAGACTCAACCGTGAGGTCGGTTTTAGTCTAAAATGCCTCAAAAAATAGAGACCCCCCAAAACTAATAAAAAGTGCCAGGAAAAGACTAGCAAACTTCAAACCCTCACTTTCTTCAACAAAGAACAAATAACAAACAGCAGGAGAGCTCTGATACCATGTTGGATTTGACAAACGCAAATCCTCCCAAGACCACCTGCATGCAAGACTGTTACAGAGAAGCAAGAAACAGACAAGAACAAAAGAAGCTATGGTAGCCAAAAGGCCAGAGACTGGAAATCCATGTTGAGAGAAAAAACTTCTATATTCAACAATAATGAATTACAAATTACAATCTCCTTTATGAAATACAAAGCGGTGATTCCTTATAAAGGATACCGAAACCCTAAAGAAATAGAAAGCTGCCTAAGTATAACTTAAGCAAAGAGTAGATAGACTAATAATTAAATGAATTAATTATTAGCTAAACTAAGACTACTCTAACAGTATCTCAATATATAAAGGATTTGTTTAGATCCTTCTCGGTTAAGAGACTTTCTGAATCAATGGTTAAACTGAAACAATATATGATTTGTTCATATAAACAACTTAGACTTACAGATGTTTAGATCTATTATAAGATCATAATACTTTTCTGATCAATGTCTCCTTTCAATACCTTTTCTCCACTTCTTTCTGCTCGATGATGTTGTGCTTCTCTGTTGCTCGGTGTCCGCAAAAATCTTTAGCTCTATTCTATAGCTTGATTGATGAGGATTGTATGAAGTTTCCTTCCTTCATCAGTATCTCTTCAACATCCTCTTTCCTATTCAATCCCCTAATTCCCAATGAATTATCTTGTCTCTTTATAGACATGATTTCACCATTTTTAGGTCTCCATCTTTCTTGGTCTTGACGTGATCCAAAAATCTCGCCTTTCTTTCTTTAAAGATTTACTTTAGTTTTATCTCCTAGATTTCTCCTTGTCAACTGGAATAAAACAACTTTAAAACTCTCACTTATCTCTGGCTTTTAACTTTTCGATGAAAACAATATTAACAACTAGATAACTCCATATTTATCTCTATTCAGCTAAGTCTTTTGTCATTTTTGAACTTCAGTTCTCATCTGTTAACACTTCAGTTCTCCTCGGGTATCTCCATCAGGGTTGTCTGTCTATCGAGGTTGTCTGTCCATCGGGTAACATTGTGAAGTTCTTCTCAAGTTACTTTGATTCTCCTCATCGGTAATGCTTGCTCAGGTTTCTTCCTGAGGTATCACTGTGACTTTCCTCTCGGGGTTCTCTATCCATCAGGGTGCACTGACCGTCGATGTTTTTTGTCACTTAGTGAATACTGAAATTTTATGCATTACTAATAGCATAAAATTTATCTCTCTAGTTCTTTGAAGTCTTTGACACTATGTATATAACCAATCAGAATATATCAAGTTGACATCAATGACAACAATACATTAACTGACAAAGTTTGGGATATTCTGCAGAAGGGTAATTTTGCAGCTTATATGGAGAAGCTCCGTGGAGGAAACCCTGCTATCACCAGCTTCTTTATGTGTAACTAGAAGAAAGGTAAGATCAACTTCAATAACCAATGGATTGAAATAATAGAGGAACTTATTGCGGAGGCTACAGATCTCTCAATGCAAGGTATGAAATTTTATCGCGATAGGAGTTATTCTGACAAAGCTTATGAGCGATTCCCAGAGAACGAGGAGGAGGCCGACAGACTTGCTAAGAAGGTTGGCGGCTTCTTTAGTACTGCTAACATTAGTCACCCTTGGAATTTTGTGCTTTATGCTGTTATTTGTTATCTTACCTTGGATGGAAGATTTACCAGAGCCTATGGGCATCACTTTGTTATTTTAAATTATTTTAGGCATAATGAAGATATCAACATCCCCTTCTATTTAATGAGTTCTCTGAATGTTACCATGAAAGATTTCTAGAAAGACCCTTTTGGGGATCATGCCTCCCACCAGGGCCTTATGGTTCTCATATACGATGTCTTAAAAATGAGGAAACTGGAAAAATTTTCTAGTAAAGGGAAAATTCTCAATGAAGTGGAGATAGAGGATGATGATTCAGGGGAAAAATGTGACGAAGACTCTGAGGATAAGATCATTCTCAGCACCAGGGGTAAGGGTAGTTTGAAGGGAAGTTCCTCGAAGAAGAACAAAGTGGAGAATGAGGAAATTAACCCTAATATGTAGGGTTTTAGAACAGAAGATGAAGATACTCCCAATAGCCAGAGAAAAAGGAAAACTAACTTCAGGCCAAAGATTTCTGCTTCCAAGAAATCAAAGAGCAACAAGGGCATCCTTATCTCATCTGACGAGGAGACCCCAGATCATGAGAGCTTAGATAACAAGGATAAAATGAAGAAAGATAGGGAAAAAACCAAAACAGAGGGTGAGGAAAAAGAAGCAAACTATCAGGGTAAGATTAATCCTGAAAATATTGAGAAAGTTAAGGATAGTCTCAACATTGAAGTGACTCAGAAAGAAAGCATCCTTTATTTTGGGAAGTTCATGGCCACTATTTCTCAAGACATTAAGAAAATGAAGGCTGAGATTAATGAACAGGCTAAGATAGTGGGTATGATAAAAGTTGCTACCTTTGGGGAAGACTCAATGGTCAACAATCTGAAGAACTGGACGGATGCCATCAAAAAAGGTGAAGCCTTTGGGGAACTAGGAACGAAGGTGCAGATAATGGAGGATAAATTAAACAGAAAATAAAATAAAATTAACAAGATAGAGGAGCACCTGTCCTCACAGGAAAATAAAATGGAAAAAATGGACTTGATGGTTAAAAAAATTTGAGAGCGAAGCTACAACATTCTGAGGGTGTCAGTGGAGCAATGCAGGAATCTGATGGAGAAATCGGAAGCCATTAGAGGAGAGGAGAGTAAAGATCCCAAGGAGGGGATGGACATTGGCATTCGTACTCAATCAAGCATAAAGAAGAAAGAAACTAAATATCTTAGGCTCTTTGTGGATAATATGGAGCTCCTGGCGGAGTAGGCAAAACTTATGATGGAGACCAGCTAGCTCCCTGTTTGTTCCTTTTTTTGTCCTCGTGCTGTCTTTTTCTGGTGCTGTCTTTTTCTATCTTTTTGGTTTGTAGGGCCTTTGGCCCCCGCTTCTCTTTTGTCCAATTTTTGTTGTCTGATTGATCAGCCCTTAATATCTTCTGATCTTTGTACAAGGTTTCAGGACCTTTCAAATCCTGCTTTTACTTATTCAAAACAATACATTAACTGATTTAATGTCTTGCATTAACTTTCTACAACTTGGTGATCATCAACTTAACATCTTCAAGCATTCAATCAGTTATAGTTCATCAGTCAAATCAATTTGACCTTGAAATTTGCATCTTTTTTTATATATCGCCATTTTCCCTATTCTCAGAAATCGCACCAGTTGCTTTTAAAAAATAGTTATAATAAAATAAATTTAATTTAGAAATAAATAAATAATCCATCCTTACATAAGCCTTCATTCACCCACGCACCATGGCTTCCACCATGTGCTTCTCTTTACTTTGTTGCGTAAGTAATTAAAAATGAGACTTTTCTTTTTGTTAAGGACATGAGACCATTTGTGGTGCTATTTTCTAGGAAGGAAATCTATTTCTTTTCTTAGGACTTGCATTTGTTTTTATTTATTTTTTAAGAACAAAGATTCCACTTCCCACTCACGTAAAGATGGGGATAGGGAGGAGTGGGATGTGGGTCAACTCCCCCCCCCCCCCAAAGTTACCTTTAAAAAATTAAATTAGTATTTTCTTTTTCTTTTGTTACAGTTTATTTTAATGTGGGGGTCATTGTATTTAGTTTTAGTTATAGTTAAATTTTGTTTGGCTATTTTATATTTATATTTTTATCTTTTAATTAGTATTTAGTTTTATTTAATTATTATATTTATCATTATATTTAATTAATGTTTATTTATTATTATTATTTTTTATTTTAAATTACTAAGTTTGGTTCTTATTACCTGGTTTAATTGGATTATATTTGTTTGACTTATGATTGAACTAGTGCCTAAAATTAATGTATTTTATGACATATAGTTAGAGGCATTTAGGGCCATGATTAATTAATCAATAATATTATAATGTTATTAGTTAAATTATATATTTCTGTTATTTGGGAAATTACGTTGGCTTTAGAGGATTTGTATATTTAATATAGGTAAAAATTATTCAAATAGGGAAATGAATAAAATATAGATAAATGGTTATTTAATATGCTTATTTTTCAAGGTTCTAAATTTGCTTGTTAAGAAAATCATTTAAAAAGAGTATTTGATTTAATCAATTATTGTAGACCAAATTAATTAAGTAAAATTAATTGATTTGATCAAATTTATTCGTGATGATCTCTGAGTGGTGTATTGTATTGTATTGGTGCTTTTGTCTTTTTGGTAAAACTCCGTTGGCTTATAGGGGTTGTGCCAAAGGCTTGGATTGTGATTTTCTGTTGATCCTTGTGTGTCTATGTTGTCATACTATATGATGTCGTATTGGTTCAATTTATTTAACCCAACCTCATTTAGTAAAGCTCAAATTTATGTAATCTTTTGGGGGTATCTTATGTGGTTATGGTTGTACCAATAGTTCTTGTATAGGTAGGAACCAGATTTGAGGTCTATGTTTTACCTTTGGTATGTCTTGATGTTCTTTTGAGCCTAGGTAGGTTAACTAAGTGTATAGAGGAGAAGTGGCTTGCAATGGGGGCCATGGCCCTAAGTAGATACTAGGGTAACTCATTGGCAAGTAGCTTAATAAGTGAAAACATGAAACATTAAAGGGGTTTTAAAATGAATTAACAAGATGTCTGAGTCCCTACCCATTCCTTGAGTGCTATTATAGGCTATAATAGGAGTTAGAATCCTTATCTTCACAAAAGGATTACTGAGCCACATAGAGTCGCTTGCGGGCTAGGGTCTAGGGAGGGCTACTAGGATAACTCAAGGGTATACTTATGTGATGACACTTCCCTATATGCAGCTTAGGTTTTCCTATGTGTGTTGGGTGCCTCTGGTATTGTATAGATTCCTTATTGTGTTTCAAAGAGCTTCTAGGATCTTCCCATACATTCCTTTGTGATGTCTTGTATACTTTTGATGTTACCTTCTTGTTGTATACCTGTGTGAGTGGGCCTAATGTTATCTCCTCAGCATGGTGGGCGTGGACCTTTGGTTCCACGAGGTCAGGTGGTAGTGATTCTTTTACCATTTGAGATCCGACATTATTCTTCATTCTTGTATGATCCTTGTTGCATTTCTACCTTCTTATTCATCTAGAGACTTGTTCAGTTTAATGAGTTGTATACTTGTACCATATCTGTATATTGGTTAACATCCTTTCAGAGGATGCATTGTATTGTTATGTATTATTGCATACCCTGTGACTTGTACAGTGGATGTTGATTCTTTTATGTGTACCTTGGGTATTAGTTGTATATGTGATCTTATTATATGAGATGTATATTGGATTCAGTTGAAGTATCTTTTATGCTAGTTATTTCTAGTTGTTCTTTGTAGTTTAGTTTGCTTAAGTATTTCTACGTCAAAGAACCATTGAGATTTGTAATATTTTTTTGAGGTGCATATTTGTATATGTCATGTGTTTTGTTGTTTTTCTTCTGTGTTGTTATCATTACTGTTTGTAAACATTTAAAAAAAATATCCTGTTAACTTAGTTGCATGTTTAGGTTAATTCTCCTGGGTTCCTTGGCGGGGTGTTATAGATCAAGTTAAACATATGAAGGAGAAGATTGAGCAAGCACAAACTAGGGAAGTGGAAATGAAAAAAGTGATCAATGAATTATATCTTTCCAATGTTTCTTTCAAAAAGGGAATTACAAGAGCTAAAGGGTGGAATCTAGGACAAGAATTTGATATTATATAAGGATGCTCCTTCTATACCTAATGATGTTACAATTGATAAAGTCTCAAAGAAAAGGTTGATAAGATTGTTGTAGAGAAGATGATGCATGAAATCCCTAAGCATGTGTTTAATTCTCTAGAATAGGTGTTATCTTTTAGAGTTAATTTATTTATCAAAAAATTTGATGATATATATAATGGTTATCATACTTTATCAAATATGTTGGACACATTTGAAAAAAAACCACAACTTGAGGAACTTTCTAGAATATGGAAACCATCTCACTTTGATCTAATCTGGCTATGTGAAGTTAAACAGAGGAAATAGATGCTCCTATGGAGATAATGAAAAATGGAAGAAAGAATTGATATCATTATTAAGGAGTTAAATTATATTGAACAGGAAAAGGGAAGAATAGAGGAGAAATTGTCTTCTTTTCACACCACTAAACATTGGACGATTCTAGAGTTTGTTGATAATGAGGGCCCAGTAAAATGTTTGGAAGAATGGATGATTAACTAAAAATACATGGTCCCTAAAATCATTTCTCACTTGAAGGAGGATACAAAATTCAATATGTCAAAGTTTAACATGTTTCTGGATAGGGTTATTGTGCTTGAAAATAGGTTTTTGAAGTTCACGGTCGAGGTTCATGCTATTACAGGAAAAATATGGAGAGATTATCTACTCAACATACCAAATGTTCTAAATTTTAGAGTAATTTTCCTTTAGACTTATTGATTAAATCATGTTGATTTAATTAGTTAAGTTGTTATTACTCTTTAGTGCTTAAGCTTTCTCTTAGGTGCATTAATAATTAATTCTTTTATTAATTATTAATGTGCAACCTATCTTTTTTCCTTTTAGGGTTTCATTCACCTTTTAAGGTTGAAATTTGTAATTATCGTTCATTAATTCAGAATATATTTTTGCTCTGCTCTTTTGAGTTTCTCTGAGCTTCTAAGTTCTTCTGCCTTTTCCTTCTTCTGCTTCTTTCTTGTAACAGGTATTTGCATGCAGTGTTCTTGGGTGTTATCAGATCAGTATATCTCAGATCCTTCATGGTATTAGAGCCCCTTCTGCTGCTTCCTGTTATGGAGTATTTGAAGCGTGTTTCGAAGGAGAAAATCTAACCTTTTTTGGGGTTTTCATCTTCAATCCGGGGGTGAAGGTTTTTTTGGAGCATTTTGGCCCCAAACAGACCTCACCATCGTGCTTAGAAGGCCAAAAAACCAATATTTCCGTATAAGGCATAACTATTTTGGCCGAAGTTGCATTCTAAGGTAATTTTTTTTGTATATGCCCATTTTCTGGGCACAAAAATTGAAAAAGAGGTTGAAAAAATATTTCAAAAAAATCCCAAAAAATTCTTTTTCGGATTTCAAAAAAAAAGATTAAAAAATCCATTCTTTTATCGATTTCTGCAAGTGTTTTTAACAAAAAAAAAGAAATTTTTTTTGGTGGCCACGTGGGTGCCCAAGGGCGGCTGCAGCACTAGTAAATTTTACCTTAAATTTTGAAGAGAATTAGTCAAATTTTTGACAATAATTGGTCAAATCCATGACTAAAACTTTCATCACTCTTTTTTCGTCGAATTTTTTACATATTTCTTATTGGTC
Organism: Thuja plicata; assembly: GCA_018584345.1. NCBI lineage: Eukaryota > Viridiplantae > Streptophyta > Pinopsida > Cupressales > Cupressaceae > Thuja > Thuja plicata. Next base: position 2,376,461 of record MU225495.1, on the reverse strand, counting down.
GCAATTTTGACCATAGTATTGGTCTCAATTTTGACTACAACAATCGCTTGAAACTAGAAGAACCTCCATCGATTGTTTTGGTCCAATGATCGAAATTGCGACCATATGACTGGTTGAGTTATCCACCAACTATTGTAGAAATTATCATTGATTGTATAGCATTGTCGTTGATTTTTTGGTGCTATGGTCTCAATTTCAACCATACTATTGGTCGAATGTATGGCATTGTGGTCAAAATTAGTTCTGTGCAAAGGTCAAAATTTTGACCAATACTAAATTTTTTTAAAAAAAAAATGTGTATTAAAAAGTATTAAAAAATGTCTAGTAAGATTTGATTTTTGTGGATTTATTTACCTACCTTTTCGATACACTAGTTGGATCTTTGTTTGAATGCACATTCATTGGATTTTATCTTGGTTTTGAACATGGGTGACACTCCAATTTGATGAATTCTATTTTTTTTAAACGCTTTTTTGGATGATAGTTAATGTAATGTTGGTTTGATAGGTTCAAGAAAACCTTCTAGTATGTACAAAAAAATTAGAAAGCTAGCAAATCAAGGCCACTAACACAAGTTTGAAAATAAAGTTATCAATTTCCAATGCAATTCATAAATAGTTTTTAAATAAATTCTATCAGCATGAGAAGGTAGTCTTGAATAAGTTGCCTCGAAATATTTTGATCTCCTTGAGCTCTCTAGTATCATCCTAATGATGAATCACGGAGTGTGATCAGAAATATTAATGGAAAAAACTCCAACACTAATCCAGAAGCAGTTGCAATGATATAGAGGGAGTTTTCCTCAAAAATAAAAGGCAGCATTCTTTCTAAAATGTGATGCATTGTGCCCAGTCATTACTGGGTAACCTT
>MU225495.1:2363495-2375491 GCA_018584345.1 Thuja plicata | reverse complement strand
ATTTTCAAAACTCAGTTAACTATATAACAAATAGATACAATTGATATTTTTCCAAATATTGACCTACCTGGGAACTGTGAACTTCTGCCTTGAACTTTGAAAGTGTGGCTTCTTGTGTCATTTCACTTTGTAAAAAAAAGCACATACAATTATGCATAAATAATGGTATTGCATGATCGGTCCCATAGTGCCCGCCCAACAGATCACCATCACGCATCTGAAAGCAATAAATTGTTTGATTGCGTATAGAACTATCCTAATGACATCCATTTGCAACCAACACACCACAACAAATCATCTTATGAACAACCATGTAACTACAATAAGGTTAAACCCTGATCAAGAAAGGTTCAGTTCTATCTAAAAACTTCAGCACATAAGTACAAAGCAACCAAATAAAAGCATATAGTTCATGGACCTGCTATGCCACATAACAGCTCAAAACAAACCGTACATTTTGTCACCTCAATAAGAATGCTTACCAAATTGGAAGTATCTAAATCAAAATTACTACCTTACTTCAAAGCATCTAATATTGAATTTCCAAATTTCAGAAGCATAGTTGCTTCTCATAATTACAAAGATAACATGATACGACTTACACAAAAAGCTACTAAGTGAACCTGAACATACTCTTTGCATTTCTTCTTTTGAAACAAAGGATTGTGCTACATTTTCAAGGCTATCATTCAGTACTTCTATGATGGTAGCTATTATTGCCTCAGCCTGTTTCAAAGTCAGGCCTTGAGCTTCCAATCATCTCACCTGATGCATGAACTTTCTTAATCAACAACATTGTCAACTAAATGCCACTGAAAATCTCAATTCTAAAAGAAAGAGCGAAACCATCATACACTAGAGAATTTAACATCCCAATCACATTAAAAATAGATGAATTGGTTACACAAATTTCTTCAAAGACATAAAGTAGATTTTTTTTAAACAAGAATAATTATTTTCATTTGCCACTTTAACCTGAACAATTGAATAGAGAAAAACCACCATGCACTAGAGCGTGTAACATTCCAATCACATTACAAATCAATGAATGGTTACACAAATTACTTCATAGACTTAAAGCTCAAATTAGAATTTTTTCCAACAAGAATAATTAATTTCATTTGCCACTTCAACCTGAACAATTAAAACATGAAAAATAGTTTTCATCCATATACTTTTCTGATGATTTACAAGAAACGTGAAAGATAATTTTCATCCAAATAAGAAAATTTGTGGCATTATTGAAAAGTTGGAAGTTGACAAGTATGAATGAGTTAAAAGAAATGAAAATCAGAACAAAAAATTACCCAAAGGACAGACACCACAGCAATGAACATTCCAATCATACAAAAACTATAATAAAGGCCTATACAAAAAGGTATAAATATTTAAAAGATGAAGTAAAAACTCTTCTAATATGGTGAATCTTTACCATTTGCAACATCTTCCAAAGATATTTCAAAATATTTGACGAACATGAAAGATCAATCCAACTTTAGGATATTTTTTTCTCAGACCTTGAGGGAAAAATTGGGTATTTTCCATTTGAGAAGGATCTACCCTTATCCAGGAAGTTACATTCCCATAGGTAGTTTGTAACAGGAATGAAAGGCTTTATAAGCCTCATGAGTGTAATGGAAAGATCATCGAATGCAAATCTAATACAATTTCAATTTCTCTATTCTGTTTTCTAATGATGTTATAATATTTTTTTACTGGGATCAGAGCACGAAAAGTCTCTGGGATGTGAAAGTTTGGCGAAAATGAATCAAACAAAGTGAACCTCGCTATATCTGATCTTCATTAGTGCGAACATCTATGGAGTAAGAAAGATGGCACTAAAGAATCAAAGGGCTTGATTCATTTTCAATGGTGCATAAACTAGAGTAAGAAATGGTTGAATATGCATTTGAAGCAGTAGCTTCACATGTGGAATGCCATGCTAATTACCCAGTGTGGTGTCCTTGTGCTACTCGAGCTTGAACCTGCATTTTTCTCCTTCTATTGTCCTATTTTTTAAAGTGAAGCAACAGTTACAGATAACAATGTTTGCTTCAACAGTAAAAAGAGTCATTTTCTATATGGTTCAAGAACACTCTTTACGGCTTGTATAGAGGCAGATTAAGAATTTTAAGAGCATAGAGAAGATGACTGTGTTCTCTCCATAAGCCACAGAATATATAATATTGAAAATTGATGCACTGTTGAACTAGGCTTGGGACTTCTGACTTTGCGTGCTGTGCATAGGAGATTATGTACATGGGGGTTGCAAAAGATCAATAATATTTGCTGATAAATGCATAGAATGGTGATAACTTCCTTGGCATCCAATCTTTTAAAAGGCATCAAAAGGCAGCAAGTGCAAATTGTTTTTGTCCATATTGCAATTTTTGTGGGGTTTGCCAATTTTGACAGAGAGAGGATGTATCAGGCATTTATGTCTCAATTGTTTCACACTTAGTTTGTTACTTTGAACTTTGTGGTAGAACTATAAAAGATTGCAGATCAGAAGTCATTTTGAACTGGGTGTGTGCATGCCAAAATGGGAGTTTTCAACTTGGTGTGGGCATGAATCAAAGGATTTACATTTAATGTTGTAGTTGAAGCCACTTTTGCAGACATATATGTTAACCGTTTGGTGAGGCACCTCAGAAAGATGTTGATTTCATGCTTAATGTGGAAAATGATGCTTCCAAGATATGCACAAAATAGATTTTGTGAAAAGGCTTTAACCCTAGAACAGTTATAAACATTTGTAGTTTTCAAAATGACAAACTAGTTATCACTAGGGTTATTAAAAATCATTTGACATACCTGATCAGGTTCGATAGTATTAGCAGTAGGGGTTATAACCCTGTTACCTCTCGTTCGACTTCGCCCGCGCTAAAATGAAGTAGTGAAATGAAGTTTCATTTTTTTAAAAAAAAATTTATGCGTGTTGGTCTCAATTTTGACCAACACATCGTTGGTGGAAATTGTGACCAACACAGGCATAAAAGTAAAAAAAACAAAAGTTTTTCTTTGTACTGCGACCAAGCTAAACATTTTTATGATATGGTCAAATTTTTAGATCAAAATTTAAGGTGAAATGTACTAGTGCAGGCCCCAAGGTGGTCACAAGCCCAAGGTGTCACAGGCCCCAAAAGGTTGCGCAAGCCCCCAAGGTGGCTGCACAACCCCCAAGGGAGTTGCACTACCCCCCAAGGTGGTCTCGGGCCCCAAGGGTGCCGCGCAGGCCCCACGGTGGCTGTGCTGGCCTAAGGGTGCTGTGGCCCCCCATCTTTTTAAAGAAAAAAATAGAAAGGTTTTTAAATATTTTTTCCATAAAAAAATACATTTGTTTTTTTTGTAATTTTTTTTAAAATACATGTTTTTTAATTGTTTATTTAAAAAAAACAATTGTTGTTTTTTTCATTAAAAAAATAATATTTTTTTCTTCCAACTTTGGCAAGAAATTTGGAGGCAGTCCAGATTTGGAGGGTTTCGCCAGTTTAGTTGGGCTTCACCATTTTTGGCTGAGGTTTCTTCCAGTTCATTTGGTTTTTGACCTACTGGTGGTTTTTTTCTCATAACTAGAGCAAACAGAGGCATTTTTTGCCAAATGGGATATTGATAAAAAGTTGGTTTCGAGGCTGTTTTGATTTTTCCAGTTTGGTTATCTGATTTTGCCATCTTGCAGGGTTTTTTTCAGTCAAATTAAGGGTTCCATTTTGTGTTTTGGTCACTATATCTTTCTCCTCTAGACTCCTTTTTTTGACTTCCGCGTGGCATCAAAAAGCTACTTCTATTCTCTTTCTTCTTCTATGGGTCTCACACCCAGATTCTGCTCCATGTATCTATGCATTTAGTTTTTTTCTTTATGGCATTCTGGTGGATATCTTTGATGTTTTAGGTATTGGGATCATTTCCTCTTCTGAATATTGTATACATCTTAATCTGTAGCATTTTTTGCAAACGCATTGAGATAAAGTGCCATCTGATGCATTCTTGAGATTTTATTATACTCGCACTACATTATAAAGTGCCATGGGGGGGTTTGATTTTTTCTTTGTTTTCCATCTACCTTTGTCAAGTGAGTGTCCCTTCCATGAAATTAGCCTCATGATGTGTGTCAAGTAAGTGTTCCTTCCATGACACCATCCTTTATATGTGTTTGTACATTCTTCATCATGCAGTGTTTCTTGGTAGTCTATTTCAGTGTACCTGTCATACCTCTCCCTGCTCAACATTATGGGGGGTATCTCATGTTGGTTCTAATGCTTCCTTGGTTTGATGGAGTGATCTTTGTATTCAGTATTTATTCCTATGTAGTAGGCGGATGTAGTGGCTGGTACCTATGCATTTCGGTGAGATGGATCAGTTACCATATGGACACTCTTCTTTCATTCTTGTTTTGGAGGCATTATTCCATATTCGATTGATCATCTCTTTAGGCTTTGTTTACAGTCTTATCTACATGATCATGTTCTATTACAGTGGAGGTTCCAACAGTTATTTTTTGATAATGTTTGTAGCTTCATGCTTTAGAGGTGTTCTACATGTTCTTTCTTTGTTCCTTTTTTTTTTGGTACATTCTCTAGTTTGGAGGCTTCTTCAGTCCTTCACTAGGATTCATCTCTTTTTGGAGAGGTGTTTTTCCCACTAGGTTTTCTCCTTTGTCTCCGGTTTATAGATATTTCCTTGTATTGGCTAGCTAATCAAGCCTTGTTGTCGAGGCCCATTTCCTGCTTTCATAGTTGTGCTAGGTTAGCTTACCTCCTGAGCTTCGCTTAAGGGGGGGTGTTAGAGTAATTTTCCTTTATACTTATTGATTAAATCATGTAGATTTAATTAGTTAAGTTTTCATTACTCTTTAGTTCTTAAGCTTTCTCTTAGGTGCATTAAGAATTAATTCTTTTAATAATTATTAATGTGCAACCTAGCTTTTTTACTTTTAGAGTTTCGTTCACCTTTTAAGGTTGAAATTTGTAATTATTGTTCATTAATTCATAATACATTTTTGCTCTGCTCTTTTGAGCTTCTCTAAGCTTCTGAGTTCTTCTTCTTTTTCCTTCTACTTCTTTCTTGTAATAGGTATTTTCATGTAGTGTTCTTGGGTGTTATCAGATCAGTGTATCTCAAACCCTTCACTACATCATCAGTGGCTTACACACACAACAATTGTAGAATGGGTGCAAGAGTATCTGAATATTGCCAAGGAATCTTCCAAAGGAAAGAAGAAAGTGATTGAGGAAGAAGAGAAAATCATCAAATTATCATCTCTATAATAGAGACACTTTTCCATTTTTTGTAAATGTTATTTTTGAACTTTTAATTATGTTTTAGTGTTAGCTTAAGTTTAGGATGTTTAGTTATGAAGAGGTGTGTATGTAAACGGCCTAAATCTTTTTGCTTCCCCTATTTTTCTATAAAGGGGAAACAAAGACCATAGAAATATAGAATGATAGAATAGCATAGCTACTGAAAATAAAAGACTCATATATTGTACTTATTTTTTAAAACAATAAAAATATCTTGTTTTCATGTCCCAAATTGTGGTATGAAGTGACTTTCTTATTGGATTAGTATTTTTATTATTATTAATTTTTAGAATCAATTGCCATCTTTAAAACTTTTGTAGAGAGATTATTTTTCCTTCACATTAATATGATTATCAAGAAGAATTTGCAAAGTCATTGTTCTTATGATTCTTGTCTAGTTATCTTTCTGAAAAAGAAATTAAAATCAATTGGATTGGTTAATGTGGTGTGTACTTAATCATACTGCATTGATAGGATTGGGTGGTTGATAGTTTATCTAAAGGATAAAATACTGTCTTACAGAGTTGTACATGAGAGTTTGATAAGAAGTGACTCTATGCCCAATTAGAACAAGGGATTAGTCTTGAACTCTTTACAGATTAAAGAACTTTTAATATTATCAATTTCATATTAATTTCAAGCAAGTAGGAACAACATAAATTAGAAGAAGTATAAATAGCATTAAATCAGATAGGTGTAGAAGTAAATATTTTGTATAAGAAGAAATAGAATATTAAGTTATTTGGTGATTAGTAAACCAATCTTTCATTTTAAACACATGTCACTTTGAAATAAGGATTCCAAGAGAAGAGAATAGATCACACACAATCTTCTATAAAAAGTTTCAACTGGGGGATACAGTTGGAAAATAGGCCTACCTGCCTAGGTCCTGCAGAGCCTAAATTGAAGGGTATTCCAATTAGTTTTGATTGATCCTATCAATTAGCCAAGTTAGTTGGAGAGTTTGAAGAAATTTTTTGGCATACTTTGAGATATTTCTAATCTGTTGATTTGGGGACCAACACCTAGTTTGGGTTTCCATGTAATTTCTAGTGTTTATTGTGTTGATGTTTTTGTGCTTTCATGTTTATATATGTTATAAGTTTCTGATTGATTTAAGTTACTATCAACTCAGTAAAAGATTAATAATTTTTTTGTGAATAAATTATTCACCTCCCTCTCAGTTAGTTGGCCTTTTCAAAAATTGGTATCAAAGCTTGGTCCCTTGTAGATAGATCTTAAATTCTTGAGGGAGATATAGGGTGTTTTAATAGATGGGGAGTGAGTATTATTCTAATGAGGATTGAAAGATCATGATGAGCAACATTGAGTGCACTGAATTAGAGAATGAAGAGCTGAAAGAAAACCTAAAGGAAGTGAATGCATGTATATCAAAACTAAGGGATCAGATCCAAAAATTCAAAACAAGGAACATGAAAGTCATTGTGGAATTGAAGGAGTCAAGAGAAGAGGTGTCATATCTTGAAAATCATGTGAGTGATAGTAGAAACACGGAGGAATTTATGAAAGAGGAATTTAAAAAGAATTTGGAAGAATGGAAGAATACTGAAGGAGATTTAAAGAACACTTTTAATTAGAGTATGTATGAGTGGAATAAATATGAAAAGAATCTCAAGGACATCATCAAGAAGAAGTTAGTTGAGAATGAAAGGTTGGATCAAGAATTAAAGAAGCCGAGATATGAAGCTAAGGTTTGTGAGAGTAGTACTATTTTAGATCAGTTATTAGCCCTGTAGAAGAGTCACAAGGACAAGGAAGGATTAGGTTTTACCGTTGAATGTTCAAATATGAAGGACAATGGCAAGGAAAAGAAAGTTGAATCTAAAGCAAGTTATGAAATAGCAAGAAAGGTCAAGGTTCTGAATACATCTATAAGATAGACTTTGGTAAGGAAATTGAATGCTCAAAGGTACTTATCTTTTAATGATTATTGTTACATATGAAAAAATTTTGGCCATAAGTCTATTGATGTAAGATGAGGAAAGATGAGAATGTTCAATGCTTTAATTATCATAAGGTTGGTCATAAACTGAATCAATGCAGAAGTCAAGTTTCTAATACGGTTAAGAAAAGTGTAATGAATAGTATGTTTTATGGTAATCTCTATGTATGTCACAATTATGGTCACAAGGCTAATAAATGCAAATCTAGAATTCAGACAGTGGGATCAGGTCTGAAGAATGTTAACTATTTTAGATGTGGCTAGATTGGTCATTACACTAACACATGAAGATATAGCGGTGCTCCAGTAAATACTAGAGATGGTAACAATGTTATGGTTTCAAGTGAATCTTAGAAGACTAACATGACATGGAAGAAGAAATATGTTTTTGAAGAGATCCCCATGGTACCATCTCGTACTAGCTCTACTGGTAAATGAGTCAAATGATTTGGCATAGGGGGGAGTATTTAATTTCTATATCAGTTACTTACCCTAATCTAAGGTAATACCAATTATAACTAGCTTGTCTCTGGTATGTTGGATGAATAATTAATGATTATAGTTATTTTTGAATGATTGATGTGATGTGTACAAATGGGTTGCATCAGAAATAATGAATTTTTAGTGAGAATTGGAATTACAATGAATCATAGTTATAGAGGAAATATTTGAATTCATTTGGCACTATTGAAAGAAGAAATTTTTAGAGTTTTTAGAAGAGCTTGAGAGAGGTGGAAAAAAATTGGCTAGTTGCAAAGATGGAGTCTCAATTGGTTATTTGTGTTATTGGTGCATTTGTATCAAGGAAGATGTAGAAGGATAAGCTAGAGGAATTTCATCATGGAAGGATCAGAAAATTGGAGGCTGGTTTATCAGTGGATGAAATGCAGAGAATACAAAATCTTGGTTTGGATATATAGGGAGAATTCCCCCAGTTCAACGACAAAGAATTCATTATGTTCTTGTTGAGTCAGTTCCAGGATGGAAACCTAGTGTTGGATAAGTCGTATGAGTTGATGAAAGAGGTAATTAAAGACATCACAAGATTGTGTAGTATTAGTGACCTACCAAGGAAGAAGTTACTAAGTTACAAGGAAGTAAAGGAGTTAAATGGTATTGGTCTTGATCAAATTGAACTTCTGATAAATACCCTTGAAGATTTGGTGGTGGGGTATGTTGTCTGTGGCATTTCTTATAAAATTTAGTTTCAAAATTGTGATGGCGCCACTTCAGCTATGGCAGATTACATTGATCATAAAATGGTTAGGGAGAATGTTTAGTTTGATTTGTGCAAGTTTCTATTGGACAATTTTCTTGATAATGTCAAGATGTCAGTAAAAGAGGGTTATGGATTTTGGTTTTGATCTCTAGTTGTGTGTTTGATGTTTTATTTTTTTATATCTCTACCTAGTAGAGAACACATAATATGGAGGACCAACATCCCTGTTGGTAAACAAATTTTCATACATCCAGTGTTTCTAGAAAACAAAGAAGATACTTTTAAGACATACTTTACATCATTGTGGTTGAATATTTGTTTTGGTTTGGTTGTTTACGGTGTTGTTCCTACAAGTCATGTTAAGGAGGGTTCCTTCTCCAGTTAGAAGGATTTGGATGTTGTTTTCAGTGGTTCCTTTCCAAAACCTAAGAGGAGAAAAATCAATAAGAAAGGAAAAGAGATTTTTACCATTTCAGAGAGTGATGAAGAAAAGGATGAGGATGAGAAGGAATCAGAAGAAAAGAAAGAAGAAGAGGTAGAAAAGAATTTATTTTCTCCCCAGAACCTGACCATTTGGATTATGATGTGATTCAATCCATGTTGGATGATGGTGATTTTGATAGAGGGGACAAATTGTAGTCTGGTTTCTTTTCGGTGATTAGTACAGAGATTGAGGAATTGTTGATTGATCACTTGATTAGTAAGAAGATCATTGTTTCTAGTATTTTTGGTGTGCTACCAGTTGATTTGGTCATAAATATTGAGGATAGACTCTATTAATAATAAGTGTGCCAATTCTAAAGAGAAGAACATAACTCTCAAACACTAGTTCTTGCCCATACAATAACTAATGACTTTCAATTAACCAATACCACATAAAGTACTATCACATGATCACATAAGACTAGTTTAGACAACTAGGTTGGGTAAAATGATAAAGACTCAAAAGTGATCTCAACAAGAACATGCACTAAAGTAAACAACATCATAGAAACAGAAAACCCAAAACCTCTGGTTTTACCTCCTGATATCCAACTAATCCCAACAGACCACCGACACATAGCAGTAACATAAAAGGGAAAGAAACACAAACTTTTTTCAATCAGTCACTCAGAAGACATATCATTGCATAATGAGTATGATTCCAGAAGAGGCAATAACATTCAGTGATAAACTCATTTATAGTAACACTTTGCAAATTAATTTATCTGATAAAATTACTAACAACAGTATAATTCAATTTTCCAAAGAAAATGTACATTACGCCTTTATAGATTAATTTATAACATTCACATCATATAAATTAATCTAATCAATAATTACTAAAATTTGACTATAATTAGAAGTAAACATTTATTGAAATCAACCCCTCAATAATCAAATCTTTCAAAATAAGCATCCCAATATAGATTACTATGAGTAGATTCAGATTCCTTAAATGAATATGTTTGAAAGAAAAATTATATTCTCCAAAACCACTCATCATCCTTGAATCCTATAATTTTGACAAAATGAATCCTAACAAAATTACTATCCCAAACCACAATCATTATTTAATTATTAATCTCAATTAATAATCTATTGCTAAATAACAACAATAGTGCTATTATAATGAAATATAATCAGCAATTTAACCCAAAAATTTTATAATAATAATATTACTAACTAAAGTTATTAATCAAAGCTCTTAATTAAACTTATAAATTAGACCCTTTATATAAAAAAATATTTAAATTAAAGTTTATATTAAACTTTAAACTCACCAAAAAAATATTTAATAAATAAATCATAACCATTTATATTAATTAAATAATTTAACAACTAAATAAATAAACAATAAAACCTTAATAATAATAAAATTATTATTAACCTCTTTAATTATATTAACAAATAAAAACATATATATAATAATTTAAATACATAAATTTAAATAATTTAAAATAATGTAAACATAAAATAAAAATTTAATTTAATTAACTCTAAAACAAACTTAAAATAAAATAAAACTATTAAAAAAAACTTTTAAGTTAAGGAGGGGGGAAATTAGGTATTGGCTAAATGTGCAACTAAAATGTGAAATGCATAAGGAAAGTTTCAAAAAAGTGAAAAAAAAACTAAGTGTCCCCCTTGGTAAGATTTACGTTTTAGTTGCACATTTAGACGTTTCCGGGAAATTACCCCACCCCATCCTCACGTGAGGATTTCAAAGAAAACAAGAAAAAAGGGAGGGTACGTGGCCCCACCCCCCTCTCCTTAAACAATCACATGCATAAGGCATGGGAAGGGGTGTGCTCCACGCTAACCCTCCCCCCATAAAAGAGGGACGTGGGTGGGCCACATGCCCCTATTCAATTTTGTTTGTAATATTTTTTTTTTGTTTTGTTTTTTTCTTTTTGTTGTGCTTTTTTGAAAAGAAACTTGTTTAATATGTTTTTTTTGTTATATTATTTTTTTTAAACAATTTCTTTCCTTTTTTTAAGGACTGTATTTTTTTTTAATTTGCTGGTGAGTTTTCAACAACCTTTTATTTATTTATTTAATTTTTCAACAATAACTAGAGTTTTCTTAGTATAAGTCAATATATATATTATTTTTTAAAGGAAGATTATCTCAAAAGGATATTAAAGAACACTTTTCTTTGTTTTTTCTTAGAAACCATGCATTTCATGCAACAAAGAAAGATAATAAATTTAATATTAATCCTTTTTTTTTAATCATTATTTTTCAAGCATGCAAATTTAAGCTTAACTTTCTGTTTTCATGTAGGTCTGGGACCAAAATTTGGGTAAGAACCCGGTAAGGTAAAATTTTCAACTTTCAAGGTAAGAAATGTATAGATCTGATGCCCTCAACCAAAATTTGATAACAAACATAATTTCTCAATCAAAGAAGACTTTTTTTTACAATTCAAAACCCTAAGGATATTATTGAAAACTAATTCATTCCAATTGAAAACCCTTATACCCATTTTGCCTCTAACACCCAAAAATGAAACCTTTATGCCCACAAGCACATATCTGACATGCAAACTTGAAGGAAAACACAAATTTGATCCAAGGACACATTTCTCAATTTAAATCAATAAAACCCACAATAATCAAATAAGAAAGATCACACAAAGGATCCTAGCTTTTCGGATGCATGGAAGACGGGGATCTGAAAGCTAGAATTGACACGAACAAGATCCTACCTCAATAATTGATGAGAGGAACACAATCCACAAATCCATGCAAAGAAGAATTCCAAATATGCTCCAAAATGCTCTTAAGCTTTCACAAATCCTCCATCACTTGATTTTCATTTCTCCCTTGATTGAACCAGCTCCAAAATGGCTTTCAATCCAAGGATATAGAAAACCAAGCAATTAGGTTTTCAAAAAGTGAAAAACCTAAAGGGAATATAAATTATCTAATTAATAATTAAAAGAAATTCTTTATTTTCAATTTTCACTTAAAGCATGCATAACTCAACTTTAGAATATAAAAGCAAAGTCATAATTGAAAATTCATGAGAA
>MU225495.1:2332690-2363434 GCA_018584345.1 Thuja plicata | reverse complement strand
AAATCTCAATTATTTAAATCAAGACTTAATAATTAAATCAATTAATTAAATATAGGCATTTAATTAATATTTAATTATTAAATAGCCATATATTTCATATATCAATATTTTAACCTTATTAAAGGTGTTATAGTTAATATTAATATTTTCCATAATTATTCATTAATTAAATCACTCCAAAAGCATCATTAAATCACCTAAAACCCATCTAAACAGATAAACAACTGAAACAAACAAAACCTAAAGCATAAACCCAAACACACACACAAACAGGCTCATGAATCCATGTCACTTGATGGATTCAAACACTAGGGTATTCAATCATATTCTTGTCCATCTCCAGGAAAAAATAAGCGTTTAGGGTATGAATTTGGATCTGAATATTATCTCCCCTCTTACCATTGAGATATTGTGATAGGGCACGCTCACTCCTGACAATTCAGGGAAGACGTAGCCCAGTACCTGCAAACCCGTGATCACAAAGATGAACATTTGCATACAAAGTATAAAAAACCATGGTTGAGACTAGTTTATCGTGTGGATTTCTCTGAAGCAAGTAACTACGACTCTGTCTCATACCATACCAAACATAGCAAACAATAATGCAAAACATCACAATAATCCATGTGCATATAAATACGGGGTCAGTATTGTTAGAAAACCCTAATCAAAATAATTCATAACATAAACATAACCAACATGAAATAATCATACATCATATGCAAATAGATGATATAATACAACTAACAATGGATCAATAGCATAATGAAAAGTGATACATCAATATCCTTAAAATCATCTAAAATAGATAACACACACATACTATGGTCTAAAAAGATATCAAAAACAGACACATAAAGGCAGACTAAGGGGTAGGTATTATATCCTCCTCCCCTAAAACTAGGCTTACTCCTGGAAGTTAACAACTAATCTAGTAAAGAATCAGAAGGATTTGCACCGTAGTGCTACTCCCCCTATTAATAAGGATCAAACAAGAAGGTACATCCAACTCATAATCACCAAAAGAATAAACCAATCACAACAATCACTCATTGACATTCAAGAATAACTAATGTTAGTCAACTTAACTATCTTTTAAGATATACATAATGAATCACAAAGAGTAATGTAACTCAAATTAAGCATAAACCAAAAATCACCTTGATCATTTGTTCATTATCTAACATTTTCTAAATAAATGTATATCTTTAATGCTTTCAAAAATCATGAAATACATCCACACTAAAGATTAACATAGAAGAGACATATCCATGTTTATATTGAATAGAAATTTGAACAGTTCATGCAACCTTAATTAATGCAACACTCACGCAAACACATAAATTACATAATGCATTTCGTTCCCACATACAATCACAGTTCAATATTTGTGATATCCTCCCTTATACATACTATCAAAGATCCACAAAGAACATGATAGAAACAATACCTATCACAAAACTGGGTCAACAACACCAAATATTTGGAATGACCACCATACAAATTAAAGGAAAACCCAAGTGGGAAAACTTGCAAAGTTCAACATTATATAAAAAATGGTACCATTCCAACAATAAATCAAATGTGACTAATGCCAAAAAATAAACAACAAAAAGAGATTTGGGTGACTAACTCAGTTATAAGAAAATTCAAAAGAAATTAATGTTGACCACATACAACACAACAAGATATCAATCAACCAAAATGAATCATCAATATAAAAACATTTCACATAACAAGGTGACTAGGAGTAGCCACACTCTAGGGAGTAGTCACTTCACGACATCCAAGATCTTTCATGCTAGATGCATTAGAGTATGCACACAATCACTCAAGGAAAACAATGTGTTATAATTCTAACATCATCTTTATGCAACTTCATGCAATAATGAATTATACTTTATAACTAGCATTAATATTTAATCATCTCTTTGCAAAATGCTACAATTAGGTTAAAATGTTACAAGAGTTCTACTAAGGATGCAATGTACAATTTACTTGGGGACTTAGGCCCTTACCTAATTAATCTATAACAATAAGGTACAGTTCCAAAAAAAATTAATGCACCCCTCATGAATGATATATACATCTAAATTATGCACAATGTATTGAACAAACAAGAATTAACTTTCCAATTTCCATATTTAATCATATTCCTCATATCTGATTACAACACTCACATAATACAGTTCATATAACTCAATTAAAGTCAATTCAATACAACATGAAATTCTAATCATACACGATCAATAACACCACACTCATAGGGCTAAGAAATAGGTCACTCAAGAACCACAAATCATTCAAAGGGAAATAAAAAAAGCAACAAGGAGTTCTTCGAACTAGGACTCCATCACCACAACATATCACATACAACATACATCAACTATCACGCTATAACAGACGAGGCAGTCAAATGACCATCACTAAGTTTCCATATAAACCGCACAAAGACAAAAGAAGCAAGCCATCCGCTCATTATAAAAAATCACTCCTATAGATGATTACAAACTTCACGAGCAACAATGAGACTAGAGACCCTAGAGTTTCAATCACATATCCTAGTACAATTCAAGCCTCAGTAGGTATCCACCTATAACAACCAGGACTAAACACCACTCCCAAATCAAGTGGGAAGAACCACATACAAGAATAAGAGATCATGAACAATGACTCTAAAGACACAAGGACTACTAACCAAATAATGGGCACACAAATTTTCCAAAGCTCCCAGTTTAGGAACGTGTGCTTTGATACCACATGTAATGCCCCACTAGGAAACCCAGGAGAACTAACCTAAACATGACACTAAGTTAACAAGATAGTTTTTTTTAAAAATGTTTACAAACAATAACGATAACAATGCGGAAGCAATACAATGAAGTACATGACATACACATAACTATAATTCATCAAAGGTTACAAATCCTGAGGGTTCCTTGATGTAGAATTACTTAAGCAAGCTAATCTACAAAAACAACTATAAAGAACTGACATAAGATTACATCAACTAAATTCAATAATATACATCTCATATAATAAGACCATATATACATCTGACACCCAAGGTATTCATACGAGAATCAATATCCACTACACAAGTCGTAGGGTATGCAATAATAGATAATAATACAAAATAACACATCCTCCAAAGGAGGCCAACCAATATCCACATATGACACAAGTATACAACTCATGAAACTAAACAAGTCTCTAGAAGAAGAATAAGAAGATAGAAGAAGAACTGCTACAAACATCATCCAAGCACGAAGATGAATGCCAGATCTCAATGGTACTAAGAATCACTACAACCTGACCGCGTGGAACCAAAGGTTCACTCCCACCGTGTTGAGGAAATAATAACAGGCCCACTCACATGGGTATATAACAAGAAGGCAACATCAAAGGTACACAAGACCATCATAAATAAATGCATAGGAACATCCTAGAAGCTCTCCAAATCAAAATAAGGAAATATGCAAAAATATCAAAGGTAACCAACACACGTAGGATAACCTAAGCTGTATATAGGAAGGTGTCATCATGTACGTCTAACCCTTGAGGTTTGTCCTAGAAATCCCTCAATAGATCGCGACACTCAAGTGACCATACATAGTGTCAATGGCCTCTCAAATTGACAAGGCCACTAACTATGCCTGAACCCGCACCTCACAAGGGGGAAAGCATCATCTCATCCTCCATCTTAGCCTATAATAGTCCTTAAGCATGGGTGAGACATTATCTTATTATATTATACTAATGCATCCTAATAAATTATTATTTTATCACTTGTTAAAAATTACTTACAATAAATGATCCTAGTAGCCACTTGTGAGCTCCGACACTTATTGCAAGCCACCTCCTACTATTCAACTAGGTAACCTACCCTACGATTCACAAAAGAAAATCATAAAGGTATATCACAAATCTCATCACTGATTCCTACTTGTATAGGGATACACCCTTAGAGAATCATAAACAATACCAAAGAGAAGAACATAACTCTCAAACATTTGTTCTTGCCCATACAAGAACTATTGGCTCTTAATTAACCAATACCACATAAAGTACTATCACATGATCACATAAGACTAGTTTAAAAAACCAGGTTGGGTAAAATGATCAAGACTCAAAAGCGGTCTCAACAAGAATATGCACTGAAGTACACAACATCATAGAAACAGAAAACCCAAAACCTCTGATTTTACCTCCTGATAGCAAACTAATCCCAACATACCACCGACACATAGAAATAACATAAAAGGGAAAGAAACACACACTCTTTTCAATCAGTCACTCAGAAGACACATCATTGGATAATTAGTACGATTTCAAAAGAGACAATAATATTCAGTGATAAACTCATTTATATTTTATCTGCAAATTAGTTTATCTGATAAAATTACTAACAATAGTACAATTCAATTTTCCAAAGAAAATGTACATTAAGCCTTTATAGATTAATTTATAACATTCACATCATATAAATTAATCTAATCAATAATTACTAAAATTCAACTTTAATTAGAAGTAAACGTTATTGAAATCAAACCCTCAATAATCAATTCTTTCAAAATAAGAGTCCCACTATAGATTACTATGAGTAGATTCAGATTCCATAAATGAACATGTTTGAAAGAAAAATTATATTCCCCAAAACCACTCATCATCCCTGAATCCTATAATTTTGACAAAATGAATCCTAACACAATTACTATCTCAAACCACAATCATTATTTAATTAATAATCTCAGTTAATAATCTATTGCTAAATAACACCAATAGTGGTATTATAATGGAATGTAATCAGCAATTAAACCCAAAAGTTTGATAATAATAATATTAATAACTAAAGTTATTAATCAAAGTTCTTAATTAAACTTTAAACTCACCAAAAAAAACATGTAATAATATAAATCATAACCATTTATATTAATTAAATAATTTAACAACTAAATAAATAAACAATAAAACCTTAATAATATTAATTTTTTTTTTTTTTTAAAGCAAAAGTGGGCGAGCCACTAAATATATATCTATTAATAATAAAAGCTGGTTCAAGAGCTCATCCGAGAAAGAACCAGCAAGAAAACCTAGAATTAAAATTAAAATTATTATTAACCTCTTTAATTATATTAACAAATAAAAACATATATATATAAATTTAAATACATAAATTTAAATAATTTAAAATAATCTAAACATAAAAAAAAAATTAATTTAATTAAATCTAAAACAAACTTAAAATAAAATAAAACTATTAAACAAAAACTTTTAAGTTAAGGGGGGGAATTACCCCACCCTATCCTCACGTGAGGATTTAAAAGAAAACAAGAAAAGGGAGGGGTACGTGGCCCAACCCCCCGTCTCCTTAAACAATCACATGCATAAGGCATGGGAAGGGGTGCGCTCCACGCTAACCCTCCCCCATAAAAGAGGGAAGTGGGTGGGCCACATGCCCCCATTCAATTTTGTTTGTAATATTTTTTTTGTTTTATTTTGTTTTTTTCTTTTTGTTTTGCTTTTTTAAAAAGAAACTTGTTTAATATGTTTTTTTTGTTATATTTTTATTTTTTAAACAATTTCTTTCCTTTTTTTAAGGACTGTATTTTTTTTTAATTTGCTAGTGAATTTTCAGCAACCTTTTATTTATTTATTTATTTAAATTTTCAAGAATAACTAGAGTTTTCTTAGTATAAGTCTGTTGACAGGACTTTGTGACCGGGTCCACCAACAAATGTAAGTTGTCACTGGGTACCGGGGTACCAACCAACTTCACCTGTAAAGATTGTTTGGGGAAATGAGATTCCCTAGGCCTTCAAGCACGTGAGAGTCAAGTCTTGACAGTGCGGGAGCTTAGTTGGGAATGTGACTGTTTTGTTCAGGGGGATAGCTGGTTAGCTTGGCTCATCTTCTCTGGGGATTCGAGTAAGCGGGGTTTCCTGCAAGCATTTACTAAATTTACCAAATAAACTTCAAAAGATACTGCAAGGTTAGAAATATTCCATCTACCTATAGTTATGCTAGACATTCAAAACATCAACCATGCTCTAACATGCTACACTAAATACTGAAGAAACACAGAACCATCAGTTCATATTTAATCAATAGCAAGGAAAAGAAGGTCGTTAATCTACTTAAAATATCAGAGCAAGGGACATAAAGAATATGCAACATAAAATACCATTAACCCGGAGATCAGAATGCTAACATCATCATTGGTAGAATCCTTCCTTCTTCATTAACAAGTTTCCAGCAAGCACTGATGCGCACAACAATGGTGGCACCAGGGGAGCATTTAACTACTGAAAACTTCTAAAAATTAGGAGCATTGAGCTTTGCAACTAATAACTTGATAAAACTGAAATGCTATTAGCTATGGAATGCAAAATCATCAATTTTTCTGACCCTTGGAATGAGGTCGGACTTATTATTTATACACAAGTTTTGACCTAAAACTAACCTAACTTATTTTACACTTAACAATATAATACTATTTTTGGTGGTTGGTACTACCTGTGCCAGGTTACAAAAGACCTCGAGATAGAGAAGGTCTAACATGTCAGAAGAATAAGACAAGGAAGGAGGAGTGGAAGAATCGGCCCCGAGAAGAGAGCCGAGAGGAGAAAAGAGGAAATCTAATCCCCCGCAAATCGAGCCTACATGCCTCATTAATGGAAAAGTGGCTCCCTATCTTGATGTACCAGGTGTTACATTGGAGCGGCACCTTGGGAAGACCACCTGTCAGAACCTTCTTGTTGAGCCAATGTGCCTTGTTGTGGTTACCTACTTTTTGACATCTTTATTAACCATCTGATAGTGACCGGTCGCCCTTGGGAACCGGGACACAAGTCACTATAAAGAATTCAAAAAAACATTGGATCTGGGACTCCAGGATCCGGAAGCTTGTGCCCTTAAAGAATAAAGAATACAACTGATACATGGTCAATGGAATTCTCTGGACTCCACAGAACTTTATTGTTCCTTACTATTTTTCAATGTCTCCAACACCTGGCTTATGCCTTCTTCATCTATATCTTTAATACTATTCCATCGACTGCAAAAAACCTCCAATTTTTCTTCAATATCTTTGGCCTTGTTCCAGAATTCATCCACCATTTTTATTGCATCATGCGACTAGATCATTGTCTTGGATAGTCTAGATAACCTGCCCTGGTCAAAATCTCCGGTAGCCGGATATAGGGACTCCATCCGTTCATCAAATTGACTGAGGACGTAGTCCTCCGGGGTGCATGTCCCGGTGGTGAAGGGACAAACTTGCGATATTCCAACCACAAATGATTGAAATAGGCCCAAGGGGTATTGGGCCACGGTAACCTTTTCTTTCAAGGCCTTAACCAGTTCCTTGCATACCTTAATTTTGAGGACAAGTCTGGAGTACTAGGCCTGGAGGGAATCATATAATTTGTCTGCCAAAATCCCCGCCTCTATGGCTGTTTCTTCTCTAATGTTTCAAATTTCCTCTAGCCCGGCCTTCCACTTTTCATACTTCACTAAATATTGCTCCCATATAAGAGCGGAGCCATTCGCCTGGCTGATAAGGATGTTGACCTGATAAAGGTCTGGGAGGGATGCCGCTAGAAATTGTCTTATGGCAGCTACTTTCTTGGTGACCCACCCATCTATAGCCCATGCCTTCTTCTTCATGGCCTGGAGAGAATCCACTTTTCCCTACACAAGCAAAAATCTGGGGAAAGGGGTTCCCTAGTGGATCTTGACCAATGGCTATGTAAGTTCTGCCAGAAGTGTGAGTAGATTGGCACCAGTCTCTCTTTCCTCCTTCAACTTCTAGCCCTACTTGATATATCTGGCCTCTACTCCTTTGGTGGCCTCCCTTAGCAAGTCTAGTTCACCTTTCTTGTCTCTCCTCGCCAGTGCCACTTCTATGATGTTGTAGTCTTTGGGCCTTGTGGTCACTGCATCTGCACCTGGAGGGGGTGTTGCAATATTCGCAACTATGTTTCCCGCTGGACCAGTCTAGAGAGTATGGACTATCCGCCCTTTCTTGGGCTTACGAGCCTCTCCATTTTTGGCCATCATTGCGGCCAAAGAGAGTGGAGTACCTGAGGTGACTGTTAGAGCCTTTCTTTTTCTTGACTCTACCAACCATTGGGGTGGTTGGGATGGCTCTACTGTTAAGACCTATGCATCGAGATTCCCTTCAAAATCTGGCGGTGTGTTCTTGGAATGTATATTTTCTTCGGGCTCTTTCTCCTTCTCTTGCTCTTGTTCCTTTTCCTATTCCCTGGAATCTCTAGTATTTTTTTCCATGCTGGCATATTTTGTTGTGATGTCCAGAACTTCTTCTTTAGAATCAGTAGTGCTTGTATCTTTGGGGACCTCCTCGGTTCTCTCGGCATCAGTTGAACCAACATTTTCATTTCCTGGGTCTTCCCGGTCATTCTGCTATTGTTTTTCTTCGGCCTCATGGGCCTCATCTATTAGAAAATTTCCCTCCATCGGAATGTCTTCTGGAGGTGGGCGGGGTCTCTAGCCAAAGTTTAACAATGTGGCCATGGTTAATACCTCACTGAATGTGCTCCGGGGCACTTGATCACCCACAGTAACCAAAGGCATTTGGAGCATGATGAATGGGGGTACAGTTGATCCCATAGGTCTTGTTTCCCCAACCATTGGCTGTTGATCTATGGGTTGCCTTGGTGTATCTTCGGTCTCTTGGACTGGTGTCTTCTCTTGTTCGGGCTTCTTTTGTGCCTCATCCTGGGCCTCTTTTTTTGATGCTACTTCTTCTTCTAGGATCTCCTCTTTATCCTAAGCGGTAATTTCCTCCACCACTTGGCCAATATCCCCTTGCAAGTTCATGATTTCATCCACCCAAAACACAACATCAAAATCATCTTATGGGGGAGGGCTGTCAGGGATTTCTTCAAGTTCGGGGGAATCTAAACTGACATCGATTGGGGGTATATCTGGCATACCAGGGCTAGTGGCTACGCTTGGTGTGGGGGTCACCTTTTTCTTTTTCTTTCTCATCAATGGGACCCCGGTCTCCAGAATATTGGTAGACTCTGCCTCGGTGAAATTCTATCTGATCATCATTGCGGCCAATAATGAGGATCCCGCTGGGAAAGCAGACACCATCAGAGTTACGAGGAGACCGAAAGATATCTACATGCTTATCCACTGGCTAGCCAGCCTCATCAACTCCATTTGTTGCTGCAGTTGTATCGTCAAAGGGGGAGGCACCTTAGCTGGGGTGCCCTCTTTTTCTTTCCCTTTTCTCATGCTAGGTCCAGCGTCGGTGGAAGATGGGATAGCCTTTCTGACCATTGGTTTCTTCCATGTGCTCTTGGGAAAAACCCGGGAAAAATATTGGTGACTTTTTTCCAAAATAGGGTGACATACCCCTTCAATTGTTAAGTCTTTAGGGGTGGCCCAGTCGACCGGAGGGAGATCTAAATTGTCTAACCCCTGCCCCTTGTATGTTGGGTCTTCCAGTGGCCCATCATCTAAGAAACCCTTTGGAAAAGTCTGAAGGTCGAGCACCTTCATGAGTCCCTTGGACATGCACGAATGTTGTCGGGCTCAGAGATCAAAACTGTCCTGGCAGTCTGCCCAAAAATCTTCAATATCTACTTCATGTGGTGGGGATGCCTGGGGAAGTGTTGTGGCAATCTTACCTAGAGGATCGTAGTTTTTCCTAGCATGGCAGAATTCCACCAGTCCTAGGATTTTCAATTCATTATCTTCCTGTCTTTCCGTGGTGAGGCTGCACGTATAATTCCCACACAAAAATGGGAATGGGACATTGATAACCTTCTTCAATGTAAAGAAGGCGTGCAGGTCCATCATCTGCCGGCATAACTCCAAAAGAATAATTTTTTCCCTGCAATACCAGGGAAGTAGATAGGGTTTCTCAGAGAAGCCGATCACCCGAATGTAGGTGTGGTGTTGGATATGAATAAAGTAGTGGCCATAGGTACTGACCAAGTTCATCACCTCCTGTGACAATTGATACCCGGAATCCCGAGTAAGTGTTAGAATGTTTTGGTAAATTAAAGCATCATTTACCTGAAAAAAATTTAAGAAACTAAGTTCCCATTGTATTTGGGGATAATGATCCCATGGTGTCAACTGGCCCAGTCCATTTCCAAGTTCACCCACTGTTCCCAATCCTGGAAAAGCCGGTCTCTATTGGGCTGGTGCCCATAGCACATATGATGTCATGTAGAACTTAGAATTTTGGATGACACCCTACATCTGTGTGTCCACGTGATTGGCTATGATATCCACCCATTGAAGGTCTGAGTGCGAGTGGTGATATAGTAAATAAAGTAGTACATCCATATCGAGAAATCCTGGGCATGGGGAAATTCAAAGATCCTGCACAAAAATATAATGCCTGCCTGAATGGGCTCTTTGAACTCCCCATGGGGAATTTCCAACTTCATCCTCCTACAATCCCTCTTTGGGGACTTCAGCCAGTGGCTATTGTGATATTGCTGGGAGATAAGGGCAGCATCCTTGAACTCCTGCAATGTCTGGGCCCGATTCCAGATAATGCACCCGTTGAACTGTGGGATCCCCAACCCTAAGGCAAAAGTTCCTGCGTCTAGGGTGACAATTGTTACTAGATACTGTAATGACTGGGGATCTCAAAGTAGAACGACTCGAGTAGGTGTGTTGTACAAAGTTTCTAGTTGGATTATTAACTCTGGTGATTGCACCAAACAAGGAAAGTTTGCTGCCTTAATGACGTCGGAGGCGACCAGCTGAGTGGCCAAATTGTCTCTGGTGGCCTTCAACCTGTAGATGGCTTGGATTAAGCCTTGCATTTTAGCCCACCTTAGATCCCACAAGAACACCCTCCTTTGGATATTTGGAGGTCAAGGGAAGCTTTTCTAACATCTTTTCGGCCTTGGTTTTTGTGGCCGCGTGGGTGGAAGTGGTAGGTAGCTCTAGGCTATCAGGAGGGGTGATTACCTCAGACATCTTGATCAACTATTCACAACCTGCAAGACCGGAGAACCATTAGAACATGGAGTATATAAAAATTTCTTTAGAAATTCAGGGGAATTTGTCACAGCCCTGCACCTGTTCAATAAGTGTTAGCATAGATCAAAAATCCCAGAATACTTAAAAATGGGCATGGGTAGGACTTTTGGGTGTTGAACCAAGTGACAAGAGGAAACAAAAGACAAGGGATTGCTCGGGACCCAGAGTCTAGATAAACTAGTTGTTGTTGTGTTGATGTGACTAGTGGGAAACTGCACTTGGCTGACGTGGGTTGGCACGTGGTCACATGACAGGAAACCTAAAGGCATTAAAGGCAATAAGTGGGTGGACATGGGGTAAATTGAATGCCAGATGGGACATGGTTTGAATGCCCACTCATGGGAAATTAATCCTTCCATTAAGGTGATGAGATAGAGGAGAGAGAAAGCCACCATGTCTCAAACCAGAGAGGTGCCGAGTTTGATCTGTGGCGAATCCCTCTTGACGAGCTCGGTATGGTGAGTGAAAACATGACAAAGCGCAATGAGCTTGTCAGTTTTATAAGGATACACAAAAAATATATACATAAATTTGTAGAGGGCCGAAGGCCAAAACATATATACACTAAAATACATGGTATTTACAAATTGTTTACAGATTTACACAATATTTACATTTGGTACATGAACTATCCTAAGACAATATACATTATATACATTAGTTTATAACTACACAAAGGGTGAACAACCTTCTGGAAGAACCAACCCACCAATGGGAGGCAAACCAAAAAGAAAAACACAAAAGATGAACCAGCAAAACCGAACAAAGAGAAACCGAAAACAAAAGGAAACAGCGAGAAAAAGACAGCAAGAAACCAGAGGACAAATCAAGGACCTACCTGGAGACATGAAGAAAAGAAAGAGAGAAGCACACCAGGAGCACACTGCAACAAGTCTACCCTCAAACGATCATGAACAGATACCACAAATCCGCTTGTAATCAACCACTAAGAATAGAACAACTCATAGTTTAATCACCTAAGAATTGCTTTGAATGCTCTAAATGTTTTTAATCGCAGTAATTGTGAAAGTGATGGGTAATTTCCATTTATACTCTTAGGGTAAAAACAATTTACACTCTTCTCTGCAAACTCCAGAACAGGAAAACCTCTGGACTCCAGGCCTGAGGATTCCACATAACCATACCTTCTCGCAGGAAGAGGACATCATGGTAGAGAATTCTAGAGTCCAAAATATGGCTCAGGGAAGAACAAACTTCAGGACCGGGTCTCAGAGAAACAAGAAGACAAAAAAAGAAAGAAAACAAACCTTGTGGAACAAAATCCTGGAGGGAAAACAAAGAAAGAAGTAAAACAAGGCAAGAGCAAAAGTAAAAAGGGGGACCCAACATTTCGCACACAAAATGTAGGGATGGGTATGCAGGGCATAACAAATGGAGACTATCTGGGATGAATGCCTTAGCACATTCGAGAACTGTAGAATCTCTGGTTAGAAAAACTAGAATCAATCTTTACTTGGAGCATCCTCCTTGCAAGGTGTGAAGCATCCAAGAGAATCCGGCCCATATATGATTCAATCTTTGGTCTTTCGTCAGTTATGAAGTGTATGCTTTGAAAGAAAATAAAGTTGATGACCTCTGTGAGAAGTAGACAAGAGGCACTAAATATACCAAACCAAAGTCATCAAATCTACTCGTTTCCTCTGGATACTAGAATTTCTTCACCCTTTGGTATTTTCCTTTCTTTTCTTTCCTTTGTTGAGTGGGAAGGCGGTACTTCTTTCACCTCGGACCTCAAGCTTAGCCAATTTTTTAGGCGGTAATTCTTTCACCTTCCCACCTAATTCAAATTTCCAAATGGGGAAGAGAAATTTGGACCTAGAAGGGAATTTAAATGTTCAAACTTGGGCCAAAAAACTAATGCGAGTGATCTACTCTCACTATTATTATACAAGTGAGAAATAACAAGAGATGCTGTTACAGTAAGTATACCAAATGCAGAAAAGGTACAAGAGTTCATTTTTGAAGATCCATGTTGAAATCATATGCCTAGTGATTGATCATATTTTCTATGATATGAGGTATTGTTGTTATGTTTATTAAATAGTTGGATTTGCAAAGTGAAAGATGCATAACAAGAAATGTCAATTACTAAAAAAAATAACAAAGAACAAGGGTTTCAATAATAGCATGTTTTTATGCTTTCATAAAATGGACATCCACAGAAGACAGACATGATGGATAAAATACCAGTGATGGTCCATCCAAAGAGTTTAAAAGATGCTATTATAATTCATGATTTTGGAGGGAATACAGTTTCATGCCTTCAAACAAAGTTTCAAAAGGATATCTTTATGTAGGGTATTTAAATAAAATACATCTTATACTGTTGTATTGGAAAATAATGTTCATTCATGCATACAATGCATGGTATACAATCATGATAACAATGCAGGGTATACTTTCATAATCATAAAATATACATGCCAGTTAGGGTTCCCAGTTTGAGTATGGCCCATGGGAGTCACGATCCCGTGCTCGAACCCCATGGGTAGTGTTGACAGGACTTTGGTGACTGGGTCTGCCAGCAGATGTAAGTTGTCACCGGGTACCGGGGTACCGGCCAACTTTCCCTGCAAAGTTTTTTCGGGGAAATGAGATTTTATGGGCCTCCAAGCACCTGAGGGCCGGGTCTCGATGGTGCAGGGCTCAATTGGGAGATGTGACTATTTTCAAGGGGGATAGCTAGTTTCTTCAACTCGTTCTCTCCGGGGATTTAGGAAGGTGAGGTTTCTCTAAGAATTTTACACTTAGCAAATAAATTGAGAAAGATACTATAGATTTAGAAATATTTGATCTACCTATAGTTATGCTAAACATTCAATACATCAATAATGCTCTGATATACTACACTAAATACCAAAGACATACACAACCATCAGTTCATATTTGATCAGTAGCAAGGGAAAGGAGGTCATTAATCTACTTAAAGTATCAGAGCATAAAAAATGAAGAACATCAAACATAAAATACCATTAACCTAGAAGACAGAATGTCAACAATGTCATTGCAAGAACTCTCTCTTCTTCATTAACATTCCTTCCAGCAAGCACTAGTGCATGGTACAATGGTGGTTCCAAGGGAGCATCTAACTACTGAAAGCTTAAAGACTAAGGAGCATTGAGCTCTACAACTGAGAAATGAAAATACTACTTTTCTATTGCTATGGACTGTAAAATCATCAATTTTGTCAACCCTTGGAATAAGGCCAAACTTTCTATTTATACACATTTCCCTTCTAACCCTAACCCTAACCCTATTTTACATCTTGCCATAAAATATAATATTCGGTGGCCGGTACTACCTGCACCACTTTACAAAAGACCTCGAGATGGAGAAGGTTTGACATGTAAGAAGAATAAGACAAGAAGATGAAGTGGAAGAATCAGCCTTGAGAAGAGAGCGGAGAAAGAGAAGGAAGAAATCTGATCCCCTGGGGATCGAGGCTACATGCCTCATAAATAGGAAATGCGGTGCCCTATCTCCAATGCGCTAGGTGTACATCTGAAGTGGTACCTCGAGAAGATCATTTGTCAGGAAGCCTCTTACTGATCTTACGTGCCTTATAGTCATCTGCCCTCTGACAACCTTCGTCAACCTTTATTAACTACTTTAAGTGACCGGTCGGCCTTGGGGACCGGGACACAGGTCACTAAAAGAATACAAAATATAGGATCCGGGACTCTGGGATCTGGGAACATACATTCCAAAAAGAATAAAGAATACAAAAAGACTTAGGTTCTCTAGTCCCTGGAGAATCTTTAATTTTGCTTATTGTCATTGAAGGTCTGGAGGAGACAGGAGATTCCATCTTCATCAACCTCTTTAAGGCCAGCCTATCGGTATTTAGGCACCTCAATCTGTTCCCCCAGGTCTAGAACATTTCCCTTAAACTCATCGGCCATTTTTGCTGCATCATGGCCACTGAGTACCATACAAGTGATTCCCATCATTTGGGTGCCATCTACTCCCTCCGGGGATTGATACCTTGATTCCATTATCTCATCGAACTTCTCTAGGATGTACTCCTCCGGTGTACAAGTGTCAGTGCTAAATGGGTCAGCTCCGGAGACCTTCATAATAAAAGACTTGTATAAATTAAAAGAATATTGTACTGTATTGATTTTCTCCTGTAGAGTCCCCACCAATTACTTGAATATCCCTAATGTGAGGTCAAGTTTGGAGTGTTGGGTTCTCACAAAATCGAATGACTCCTCCCCCAAAATTTTAGACTCAGAAACCACTTCCTCCGCAAGGCCGAGGAGTTCTTCAAATTCTGCTTTCCACACTTCATAATTTTTTTTGTCACCCTCCCATATGTTGATAATGGTTTTGAATTGATGCAAAACATGGCGGGCCACATATAAGTCTAGGAGGGTGGACACCAGGAAACGCCGAATGTTCCCCAACTGTAGAGCGACCCACTCATCGACTGCCTAGGCTTTCTTCTTCATCACCCGCAATGAATCTATGTCACTCTACAGTAGTGGTGCATCAGATGTAGAGGCCTCCAGAGTAATAGCATTGATAGGTCTAGCCAGCTCAGTTAGCAACCCCATGAGGTTTGCAATTTTCTCCTTTTTCGCCTTGATCCTTTGGGCCTCTTTTTCATAATGGGCCTCTATTGCCTTAGCCACTTCTTTTAATAGGTCTACCTTACCTTGTTTTCCCCTCTTTCCTAGTGATATCTCTGTAATATTATAATCCCCAACCTTGGTGGTTTCTTCATCAGCATCTGGGGGAGGTGTTGCTACCACTACAACTATTTCTCTACCTGGCCCGGTTTGAAGAGTATGAACCATCCGGGCTTTCTTGGCCTTTGGTAGGTCCTGGCCCTGAGCCATCATCTCGGCCAGGGAGAGATGAGCTCTGGGAGTCGACGGGGCCTTCCTTTTCTTGTTTTCTATTAACCACTATGGTGGTAGGGGTGGCTTATTAGCCAAATTTTGTTCCTTTGTTTCTTCCTCGATATCTTGTTGTTGTTCCTCTTTAGTGGTATGGGTCTCACCCGGCTCCTTCCCTGCATCTT
Organism: Thuja plicata; assembly: GCA_018584345.1. NCBI lineage: Eukaryota > Viridiplantae > Streptophyta > Pinopsida > Cupressales > Cupressaceae > Thuja > Thuja plicata. The sequence continues at coordinate 2,347,350 of MU225495.1, read as the reverse complement.
TTGATTCGTCGTCAACATTTTCCCTGGTGACATTTGTTTCTTCTACCTTGTCATTTGTATCTTTGTCTATGTCTAGGTCCTCATTGGCCGCCCTGTGGGTTTCTTCCTCTTCATGCTATTGTTCCTCCTGAGCCTCTATCGCTGGGGTGTCCTCTTCCATAAGTACATCTTTCGGTAATGGGGGAGGTATCAGGTCAAGATTTAGTGTTTGAGCCGCCATAGTGATTACCTCCCCAAATGTAACCTTTGGGAGTGGCACTTGGAACACGGCGACTGAGGTTACGGTTGCTGCTGAAGGTCCAGTTCCCCCAACATATGCCATTTGTTCAATTTGATTTTGTTTGTCCACTCTCGTGTCCTGCATCTCTAGGACCTTGGAGGTAATCTCTTGTTTTGTTTCTTTCTCTTCTTCTTTCTTCTCCTGTTCCTGTGCAAGTTCATTTTCTGGAGCTTCCTCCTATTCAGGGATTTCGGCCTTTGTCTGCTCAATGTCCCCCTATAAATTCCCAAAATTGTCAATTCTAAAGACATCATCAAATTCATCCCATGAGGGAGGGTTGATTAGGACATCAGTAGACTCTGGTTCCTTCTCCGGCTCCGGGGAGTCGGAGGAAAGTATCTCAACTTGCAGGATCTGGGGCATCCCCAGCTCTGGCTCTGCCTTGGGCTTTTGGTTAAGCCTCTTTTTTCTCCCAGTGACAAAGGGTGGCCCCACATCCCTTAGTACTACTTAATCTTTTGGATCCACCCCCGTTTCCTTAACCATTAAGGCCACTAGTGAAGGGGAGGAGGGAGGATGAATTGGTCCAGTCATGAGTACCGGAGTAGCTAGCCGTGTGATTAAATTATCCCTCATTTGTTGGGAGGCCGCTACTGATTGCTTTATTTGCTCATTTATGGGGACCTCTTACACAGTTGGAGTCTCCATTATTCCTTTTCCCCTATCTCCTCCTTATGAATAAGTCCCGCCCCCCGGGGTTAACTTTGGTATCAGCTGGCCAGCCAGGCGGACACTCCCAGGACACACCTTCTTAAAGTAGGCATAGCTGCGTTCGACCATGTTGCAGGTGAACTCTTCAATGGTGGGCCCCTCTTGGGCATCCTAGTCCACTGGTGGGAGGGCCAACTTATCAATCCCCTTTGCTTTGTACTGGGGATCTATTGTGGATCTGGAGTCTGAGAAATCATCTAGAAATCTCTAGAGCTTTAACCTTTCATTCATTCCCATGGTCATCCAGATATAATGCCAGCTCCAGACCTCCATGTCATCCTGGAAATATTCCTAGAAGTCCTCCATGTGGTATTGGTGGGGCTCTGATGCCCAGGGAAGTGCCGATGCAATTTTTTTGTGTGGATCAAAATGCTTCTACGCCAAGTAGAATTCCATGAAGTTCAAGCTTTTAAGCTCATTTTAAAATTCTTTGGTGGTGGCTAGACTACATGAATAATTCTCACAAGTGATTGGGAATGGAATATTCATTACCTTCTTCAAGGCGTAGAATGCTTGTAGCTCCATTATCTGCCTGCAATATTCCAAAAGAATTATCTTGTTCTCACAATGTTTGGGTAAAAAGTAGGGTTTTCCAAAGAAGTTGGTTACCCTTATGTATGTACTTTGCTGGAACTGTATATAATAATGGCCATAAATTCTAACCAAATCCATCACCTTTGTAGATAGGTGGTATCCTACATCCCAGGTGGGTGTGAGTAGGTTGTAATAAATGAAGGCATCATTCACTCTGTAGAAACTGGGAAATTGGCCTCCCATTGAATCTATGGGAAATAATCCTAGGGAGCCTTCTGACTCGGACCGATCTCGACTACACCTGAAGTGAGCAGCCCATTGGTGGCTGGCCGTTGTTGTGCCAGGGCCCAGAGTACATAGGAAGTCATATAAAACTTCTTCTTTTGGACCATCTGAAGGAATTGGGAATCTACGTGGTTTGAAATTATGGCAGCCCAGTCAAAATACTCCCCACCTGTGCTAATACCAAGCAAGAAGTAATACATCCACCTGGAGAATTTTTGGGCATGTGGTTGCCCGAAGACCTGGCATAATGCTTTCATCCCCATCTAGATGCTTTCTTTGAATTCAGACCGAGGAATTTCTAGCTTCATCCTCTTGGGATCCCTCTTCGTGGTCTTGAGCCAATGATTATTCATATATATACAGGCCACTTTCTCCAACTGCTTAAACTGTGCTAAGGCATCTGACCTGGTAACTACAGCTGGCCTGTCAAATTGAGGAATCCCCAAGCCCATCTAAAAATTTGCGGTGTCGAGAGACACCATAGGGGTGGGATACCCAGTTGGCTCCAGGGCTACGAGCATAACGGCCTAGATGGATGTATTGTAGTGTGCTGCAAGTGTAAGAATAAGTTCCAGTGACTGCACCAAGCACAGGAAACAAGCTACCTTAAGAATCCCAAAATTCTTGATTTTAATGGCCAATGGATCGCCAGCCTGCCATTGAATGTACATCATTTTCACCAAGGCCTGCATCTCGAACCTTGTCTCAATGCTGGTGTCGGTAATGAATTGAACTTTGGACTCAATCTTCAAGCCCATGATAATGCTTTCCTTTATGTATTTCATTCTCAGGGGCAGTTTCTCCAGAGATTTCTCTATTTTGGACCTAACAGTTGCTCTGGTAACTGCCGTAGAAGGAAGTCCAGACTCCCGAGTGGTGAAGATGCGGAAGCTTCAGACATAATGAAAGTATGTTTTTCTGGACACCTGCAAGGCAAGGCAACTGTCAGAATAGATAAATAAATATTATTCTAGGGTCCGAAGATCTTATCATCGCAGCGTTCCTTTTCCTGAAAAGTTAGTTTAGGTAAAAAATCCTGACAAGTATATACAGTGCAATACTGAGATTCAACCAATATTCAGGCCGGTCAATTTTAGCATACTTGATAAAAGTAAGGTGTGGGTTGGTGAAGACAAAAGATCCGAGGTCCAGAAAACTAACTGTTGGAAAGAGTGCACAAAAATTGAGCCATCAGACCTATGTGGATGCCACATGACTATGCAATAAATAGAAGTTATGGTGACGGCGGCGGAGCCAACTGTCTGAATGCACGAAGAGTGAAAGCCACTTGGATAAATTTAAATTCACACATGGGACATAAATGAAGGATAGGCTAGTTTACAGAGGAGAGAGGAAACCACTTGGTTGAAACCGGCTGAGAGTCGAGTTTCAACTAGGCGGTATTCTTCCCAGAGCGAGCTCGCAAATTAGGAACAGGAAAATAATGTAGCACGGCGAGCTCGACAGACTACCAAAAAAATATACATAGAATATACACCTAACCTAAGTAGAGATGAAGGACATATACATGACAAGCGGAGGGATATACAATAATATATATCGAATATACATATGTATAAAATGCAGAGCAGCTATTTACAAAACCAGAAAATGTACAAGCATCTACAACTTTTACATTATCCTACATCTACACAAAGGGTGGACAACCCTCTGGTAGAGCTGACCCACCAATGGGAAGTAAACCAGAATGAAACACAACACCAAACAAAAATGCAAGACAACACAAAAGCCAGACAAAAACCAAAAAGTAGGAAAATAGAGAGGAAAGAAGGCACCAACCTGAAAATGAAGAAGGGAAAGGAAAGGAGCTCATGCTGTGAATGCTCTACAATAGCCCCTACGTCAAACGATCACCACTTATCACCACAAACCACCCACAATTGTTTAGAATAGCTCAGAATAGTTCACACTAGATTCTTGCTAAATTGCTGTAAAATCACTCTGAAATCGCTCAAATTGCTTAAGTGTTTTAATCGCGATAATTGTAAAAATGACAGGTAATTTCTATTTATACCCGAGGTAAAAAAAATTGAGTTACCTTTCCTTCCACAAGCTCCGGACAGACAGACCTCTAGACTCTGGGCCCGACGATTCCATGCAACCATACCTTCTTACTAAAAGAAGACATTGCGGTGAAGAATCCCAGAGTCTGGAGTCTGGCTCCTGACAAAGGATGACCAACTTCGGGACTGGGTCTCAGAGACACAAGAGACAAAAAAAAAAAAACCAACACCGCGGGAAAGAAAACCCAGAGAAGGGAAACAAAGAAAACAAAGGAAAAGACAAGGCGAGAGCCAAGAGCAGAAAGCAAAAAGGGGGGACCCAACATTTTGCACACAAAATGTAGGGACGGGGATGTAGGGCATAACAAATGGTGACTATTTGGGATGAATGCCTTGGCACATTCGAGAACTACAGAGTCTCTAGTTAGCAAAAATTGGAACAAATCGTTACTCAAAGTATCTTACCTGCAAAGAGTAACATGTCTGAGAAAATCCAATCATACGTGATTTGATCCATGATCTTCTCATCAGTGTTGAAGTGTGTTCTTTGGAAAGAAAATAAGCCAATGACCTCTGGGAGTAGAGAAGAGGCACTAAGTATATCAAACCCCAAAGTCATCAGATTTTCTCGTTTCTCCTGGAGACTAGAATTTTATCCCATTTCTTTTCTTGTTACTTGGTATATTTCTTGGTGGGAGGGTGGAACTTCTTTCACCGTCAAGCTTAAGCTTAGCTAAATTGAACGGTGGTACTTCTTTCACCCTTCAGCCCACCTTAATGTGCTGAATGGGGGAGAAAACTCCAGACGCGGAAATATTTTTTTTTTTAAAGTTCAGACTTGGGTCAACCAACTAGTGCAACCGATCTACCCTCGACGTGTCTGATTACTTGTCCCTTATTTTAGTTCACTGATTACCAGACTTTTGGAGATAAACCCGATGAAGATTACTCATAATGCACTACCAAACTTGCAAAATAACTCTGGAGATTGGACCGATTCCATCATGTTAATGACAGATTCTTAAGTTCACCATGTTAAAGACAATATCTCGGAGACCAGATGTTATGCAAAGCATTCCAATCCTTACAAAAGGGAGAGCAAGATGCCGAAACCCAAAAAAAAAAGACAAAAAAAGAAAAGGGTGGTCCTGGAGGACGACCAACAAGACTATTTACAAGGCAAGGTACCTCCCAACAAGACACCAGGAAAGAAAATATTTACAAGCAGGAGAGCTTTACATAAAATACATCGGGTAAACCAACCCTATTTGAAATAGTGATTGAAAAACTACCCATTGACGAGCAATGGGACAGGTTCTCTAGTCATGGTGTTGAGGTGGTAGGTATTTGCCCCGCAGACTTCTGAGATTAGGTATAGTCTGAGCCAGAGCAGTTGGAACTTGGTGTGCTTTCCTTTCTTCTCGTAGGCCTTGTCCCACAATAGGATCAAGTCCAAAATCTGAAAGGCCTTGTATTGGGCTCTTCGGTCAAACCATCATTTTACCACTGCTTGATGATGCACAAAATATTCAAGGGCTGCATCCCACTGTTTCTCCATCCGCACCAGATTTAGGAGCCAAACCTCCATAATATTATCCTGGTTGCTGAATTCCTACATAAACTGTATAACTTGGATCTATAAGTTGATTGGGAATACTGGGTTCTGGCCATAAACCAGATGAAATGGGGACATTCCCAAGGTGACCTTAATCTAAATGTGATCCACCCAGAGGGTGAATCTCAACTTTTGGTGCCAATCCTAGGGATTTTGTTCTAGCAGGTGTTTGATCACTTCAAGTAGATTTTTATTCGTCGATTCAGCAACACCACTCCCCTGGGGGTAATAGTTGTTGGAAAAAATTTAGAGTGATCTTCTGATTGTAAGTCCATTCAAGTAATTATGCCAAAGAAAATGTCAGACCATTTTCACATATTAAAGAAAAGGGCATTCTAAATCTTGTAATAATGTTTTCTTCCAAGAATTTAATAACTACATCTGCCATGTTATTTTTGCAAGGTATAGCTTCGGTCCACCGGGTGCAGTAATCGGTTGCAGTCAGGATGTACCGATGGTTGGCAGACGAGTTGGGGTTGATTTCCCTGATGAAATAAAATGCCCATTGGGCGAAGGGCGTAGCCTCAAAGACTGGTTGTAAAGGCATAGCCAGGTTACGCTCATGGTGTGCCGCAGTCTGACAAGTGTGGCATCTTTGAATGTGAGTGTAAAAATATTTAAATATACAGGGCCAATAATATCTGGCCTAGAGGATTTTATGGGCAGTGGCATTGGCTGAGCCATGCCCGGTCCCAAAATACCCATGGAATTCATCTATCATCTTCGCAGCTTGGTCTCTGTCAATGCACTGAAGGTACACTCCCTCATAGTTCCTACAGTAAAGTGTGGAGTTTTTTATCATAAAGTGAGCACTTTTCATCCACAGGGCACGATGTTTATTGGGAGGTAACCCCTCCAAGCATTTGTTTTTTAACAATAAGTATACCAGATTGGCATACCATGGGTCCCAAATGATGGACTCCACCGTGTAATTTTGACATTCTATGTGGGGAGTCTCCTCTGCCATTGCTCGACTTAGTCCCTGGCCTCAGACTATCTTCATGGGTTGTATTTCTAAGTCATATTCCTGGAGGATGGCCATCCATTTCCCTATCATTCACCCAATTCACTCTGCATCAGTAGAGATTTCACAGCCCGGTCTGGGATGATAGCATGCACCTTACTCCGGAGAATATAATGCTAGAATTTCTTCATGGCGCGAACAAGAGCAAAGGCCTACTTTTCCAATGATGAGTACCAAAATTTGGCATTCTTGAAGGGGGAGCTCATGAAAGCTATGGGTCATTCTTCCCCTTTGACCTTTTGAGTTAATACTACCATGAAAAAATGCGATGAAGCAAAGGAGTAAATGTAAAACAGAAGGGAGTATTCCGGACTGGCTAGGACAGGTGCCTCTGTTATTGTTTATTTGATCTAGGTGAATGCCTGCTTTGCTTCAGGACTCCACTCAATCTTGGTATCATTTTTCATCAATTCATTGAGTGGTTTGACTATCTCAGCAAATTCAGTGATGAACTACCGGACAAATTTGATCTTTTCGAAGAAAGACCGCATCTCTTTCTTACTGCTGGGCATTTGTAGGTTTAGCAGCACTTCAACTCTCTTAGAGTCAATGGATATACCCTTCTTAGAGATAATATGCCTGAGAAAATTCCCTTCGGTGACCCTGAATATGCACTTCTTGGGGTTGAGGGATATTCCATACCAGTGACACCTCTCATAGATTTGGGTGAGGTGGGTGGAATGGTCACGCCTATCCCAGGAAAAGATGGTCAAATCATCCATGTAGATGATTATGCACCGATTTACAAGGCTCTCGAATGCAATGTCCATAGCCTTTTGAAATGTGGCCCCTGCGTTAATTAAGCCAAAGGGCATCCTCTTGTATGCAAACATTCCCCACTTGGTGGTGAACTCTGTTTTCTCTTTATCTTCGTACTTAACCATGACTTGGTTATATCCGAAGTACCCATCCAAGAATGACATCATTTCAGATCCATTCACTATTTGCAACACCTCATCCAATGAGGGGAGAGGGTGATTATCTTTCTTGGAGGCCCTATTCAAGTTTTAGAAATCCACACAAAGGAAAAATTTTCCACTCTTCTTTCTCACAGGGACCAAATTGGCAACCCACGTAGTATACCAGATTGGAAAGATTATCCGAGCTGATAGCAATTTCTCCACCTCTTGACAAATCAAAGGCTCGATCAGTGGGTTGACTGGTTGTTGCTTTTGCTGAAAAGGCTTAGCATCAGGTTTCAAGGGGATGGTATGAGTCATAATGGATGTGTCATATGTTTTCAAATCCTCATATCCCAATGCAATTACATCTATGTATTCTCAGAGAACCGCAAGAATCTTCTCCTTCTCCTCAGGGGAGTAGGAGGTGCCAATGTGTATCATCTTTTCTTCACCGAGTTGGCCATGTTTAATTTCTCAAATTTTCCTCCCTCAGAGGAGGATGACATCTTTTCCCAGCCCCGAGGGTCTGAGTCAAATATAAGTTCAAGCTTGACCATCCCCTTAGGGATGGTGTTAGTGGGTAGGTCCATGATCCCATCATCTTCGTCACCCTATCTAGTATCATCATGGTCTCATTCCTCCACTATTTGGTCCTCAAAGACACCAACATTGGCCATGAAGGCCAGGATATGCTGATCATCCTAAAAAACATGAAAGTGGGTGACATTATCTTGAATAGATGGGGTGGGGATCATCTCAACCAAAAATCTCTGGAGTCATGAGCCGGCCATGGGCTCAAGTGTGCTGACGAAAATAGCGAGGGCATCTGGGACATAATTCCATCACCGAGGAATAAGATTAATGCCAAAGGCATCAAAATATTCAATAAGGCTCCAAGCCTAATTGCGGTATGTGGCTAGTCTCTTGTCATGACATGTATATTGACTCCGGACCTATTTGACAACCAACTTTGAATCACCCAGGGCCCGGAGGTGGTTGATTCCTTTCCTTAATGCAAATAAGAGTCCAAGGACCAAAGCATCGTACTCTGTAACATTGTTCATGTAGTTGAACTACAGTTTGTAGGATGTGAAGAATGATTTCTCTCATGGGTTGATTAATTCTACTCTAGCCCCACAGCCTTTTTTGGCCATGACCCATCAAACTTAAGGGTCCACAAATCGTTATTTGCAGTCTGGAGCTAGGGAGTGGAAGCGGCCTTTGGATTTCTTTTGGGAGTCTTGGGAGGAGCTTCCTCCTACAATGTTGGCTCATGGGTGAGGTTTACCTCTAGAGGGGTTTGGAATTGAGGTTCCTAGGGAAATTGCACCAAAGAAGTGCTTCCAGTAGGAATACTAGGTTTCGGGGAATCAATTGTGCATTCTCTATTCTGGAAGGCACCGATGTGTTGGGTAGCGATGGAAAGGCAAAGTTCACACTCTAGCTCTGAATGTTTCTGATAGTGTACTCGACACCAAGTACTAGACAAGAGTGTAGCAGGGGTCACTGCGACACCCTGAGAGTCGACCTTAACCCTCAACTTTTCTTTTAGGTCCTGGGTTCTCTGTAGAACTATGGGATCCTCCCCGAGGGTGAAATCAAATGTTAGGATTTCAAAGGGTTGGTACACCCCCGGGGAGGCCTCAGAGAAGAAGACCTCGCTAACCCTCCCAAATTTGGTAAGGGCCTGCTTCATTTGGGGCTCACTCTCAACCTTGGTCTTGTTTGATTCTCCTTCCTAGGGGAGCCATAAGTGGGAGAAGTCAGGCAAAAATTATCCATTCAAGGACTTAGACCAATTCTGACTTAATAACATCCCATAAGTCTCCGGGATATCCACCACTTGGATGTCGATTATGCTGGCTATCCTGGGGTCCTAGATGAGTTGTATCCGGACATTCTTCAATTCCCCCACCATTTTCACAATAATTTTATCCAGTTGAAACACCGCACCATTAGATGGGGTGGGACAAAATCTGAGCTTCTGGCATATGGAAAGGGGCATGATGTTGCCTGAAGCTCTGGAGTTTACTAGGCAGTTATGTATGTTTTTGCCTTGGATATTCAGGCCTCGTAAGAAGGGAGGATCGTCATTATTTCCCCAAAAGATAGCCGCGTTGGCATCCTCAAAAGAGATAGTCTTGGGCGGGTGACTGACAACTTTTGGGTTTCCCAAGAGCTTCAGAAGAGACTTCTTCTGCTCGAGAAAATTTATCAAAACCTCCATCAAGGTCATGGAGGTGGTGGTTTGTTCTAATGCCTTTGTAATGTTGTATCTTCCTTGCGGGAATTGGTGGCTTGCCTCGGCTAGGTCCTTCACTTGGTTAGAGTTAGGACCTTTTAGAGGGGCGGTTCGATCAGTTGTATTGTCCCAGGGAGGAGTGTCCTTGGTAGGAGGTGTTGGCATGTAAACTAGTCCTTTACCAGTCTGGCTCTAAGTGTTGTAAGGAGACTGTGGGCTGGTGAAGGCATTGGCCTCAAAGGCTGGATTCGATTCATCAAAGAATCCTAGCAATTTGGATTCTTCTTCATCTTCCCCAGAGGATCTAAAGAAGATGGTCTCACAGGTGAATGCACTGTGAGTTGACTCTTGCATAGGAGGCTCTGGGGGAGTAGCATCATGCGATTATTGTCTGGCTAGCTATGAGATCATAATGACCTTCTCCAGCGTGGCACAGTTAACCTCATTGTGGGAGCTGGTGTCATGCAATCTACACCAATTGGTTATGGGCTGGAAGTCTATGACTGGTGTGAAATGTGATGGTTCAGCACCACTTTGATTGGCATTTTGGTTTGGAGGCGGGCCTCCAGTGTTTCCGTTATTGTTCCATTGCTGTTGATTGGGCTGAGGCCCGTTCTTGAAGTTTCTTCACCTAAAATTATTATTTCGTTGGCCAGAGAAAATATTACCTCTCTGGGAATTAGAATTTTGGGGTGCATAGGACCCTGCCTTTAGCCGACCCATGTCCACAGTCAAGGTGGACAACATTTGCCAGAGGGATTCAACCTTGACAGTCAACTAGGTGTTTTTCATAATGTGACAGTTGCTATTGTTGGTTCCCTGGGAAGGAAACAACATTCACCAGAGTCAAGGGTGACAATCCTCTAGCCCCAAATGACTAAAAGAAGGGCACTCTGAGTGGTTGTGTCTAAGGTTGTTGTGCCTGTTGTAGCTGATTCCAAGGGAAGACTTCTAGACTTGGTATTGCCTGAGTCTGCAATGGATGAACGTACCAGGCTTGCTGGTCTATTGGCGGTGGCAAGGGATTCATTTCCATCACGGGGGCACCCATTGCTAGATTGGGGTTATATCCACTAGCATATACAGTTTCGTTGGGGATCATGTTGAAGGGTGTGCTTTTCCCAATCCCACCCAGAGATTTGTTGAGTTCCCGAGATAGTTCTAAGGCTAGGTTGTAAACTTTCACCAAAGTATCTCGGTCACCCACGGCGGTTGTTCTCTAGAGGAGAGTGGCAACGAAGGGGTCCATCACATTGAGATAGGTCTGTATGGTTACTTCTGGGGATGGAATGAAAGGGCCCGTGCACCACTTCAAGGCGCGCTGGAACCGATGATTAAATACTACAAGGGGTTCATTGGGTTCCTTTCTGATGGAAATGAAGTGGCTATGGGACTAAGCTAGGTCCACATGTACACAAAAGGAAGCCAAGAAGGTGTCCTCCATGTCCTGCCAACTATTGATGGAGTTGGTGGGAAGGTTTAGGTACCAGTTCAGCTCACCTTGTCCTAGGGATAGGGGAAACATCCGGGTCACAACATCTTCATGTTGGATCTGGTGTCGGTTCATGGTATCTTTGTATGCCTATAAGTGTTCTTCTATGGTTCATGAGCCCAAGTGCTCATATCATGGGCAAATCTTCTTCAAGTGTGAGGGTAAGTCGTTGACTACACCCAAAAAAGTTCCCATAGGGGACCCAGTGTTACCAAAGTATGCAGCCATTGGGGGAACTAGATTTTGAGTAGTTTGAGCGCTGGTTCCTAAGATTGTCTGAGAAGTTTGGATATTCTGAGGTATGCTTGACCCCCAGACGATAGTGGCTGGCATGGTCTTTAGGGTCCATTTCATTTGAGCATGAGGCTCGAGTTTGACAAACCTTCTCGGGTTTGGGGCTGAACTAAGGATTCTCTCAAATTTTGCTGGGGAGAAAGACCCAATCCCACTGAAGGCTTGACTCCTAAAACTATGACTTGGGAACCCTTGAGATGTGTAAAATTGGAATCTTGAGAGGGGGATGAGTTCATGCCCTCCTTCTAGCACCAATTTTTGTTGATGGGACTTTGGTGACTGGGTCCGCTAGCAGATGTAAGTTGTCACCGGGTACTAGGGTACCGGCCAACTTCACCTGCAAAGTTTATCTGGGGAAATGAGATTCCCTGGGCATCCAAGCACTTGAGGGTCAGGTCTCGATGGTGTGGGGATTAGCTGGGAGATGTGACTATTTTTGAGGGGGATAGCTGGTTTCTTCAACTCGTTCTCTCTTGGGATTTAGGAAGGTGGGGTTTCTCCAAGCATTTTACACTTAGCAAATAAATTGAGAAAGATCTTGCAGAGTTAGAAATATTTGATCTACCTATAGTTATGCTAAACATTCAATACATAATTAATGCTCTGATATACTACACTAAATACTGAAGAAATACACAACAATCAGTTCATATTTGATCAGTAGCAAGGGAAAGGAGGTCGTTAATCTACTTAAAGTATCATAGCAGAAGATGTGAAGAACATCAAACATAAAATACCATTAACCCAGAAGACAGAATGCCAACAATGTCATTGCAATAACTCTCTCTTCTTCATTAACATTCGTTCCAGCAAGCACTGGTGCGTGGTACAATGGTGGCTCCAAGGGAGCATCTAACTACTGAAAGCTTAAAGACTAAGGAGCATTGAGCTCTGCAACTGAGAAATAAAAATACTGCTTTTATATTTCTATGGACTATAAAAATCATCAATTTTGTCGACCCTTGGAATAGGGTCAGACTTGCTATTTATACACATTTCCCTTCTAACCCTAACCCTAACCCTATTTTACATCTTTCCATAAAATATAATATCTGGTGGCCGGTACTACCTGTACCACTTTACAAAAGATCTCGAGATGGAGAAGGTCTGACATGTCAGAAGAATAAGATAAGAAGATGGAGTGGAAGAATCAGCCTCGAGAAGGGAGCTAATAAAGAGAAGGAAGAAATTTGATCCCCGGGGATCGAGGCTACATGCCTCATAAATGGGAAATGCGACACCCTATCTCCAATGTGCCAGGTGTACATCTAAAGCGGCACCTTGAGAAGATCATTTGTCAGAAAGCCTTTTACTGATCCGACGTGCCTTGTAGTTATCTACCCTCTTACAACCTTCATCAACCTTTATTATCTTCTTTGAAAGTGACTGGTTGGCCTTGGGGACAAGGACACGGGTCACTGAAAGAATACAAAATATAGGATCCGGGACTCCGAGATCTGGGAACTTATGTTCCAAAAGGAATAAAGAATACAAAAAGACTTAGGTTCTCTAGTCCCTGGAAAATCTTTATTGTTTCTTATTGTCATTGAAGGTCTGGAGGAGACAGGAGATTCCATCTTCATCAACCTCTTTAAGGCCAGCCCGCTGGTATTTAGCCACCTCAATCTGTTCCCCCAGGTCCAGAACATTTCCCTTAAACTCATTGGCAATTTTTTCCGCATCATGGCCACTGAGTACCATACGAGTGATTCTCATCATTTGGGAACCATCTACTCCCTCCGGGGATTGATACCTTAATTCTACTAGCTCATCAAACTTCCCTAGGATGTACTCCTTTGGTGTGCAAGTGTTAGTTTTGAATGGGTCAGCTCCAGAGACCTTCGTAACAAAAGACTTGTATAAATTAAAAGAATATTGTACTATATTTATTTTCTCCCACAGAGTCCCCACCAGTTTATTGATTACCCCCAATGTGAGGTCAAGTATGGAGTGTTGAGTTCTCACACAATTGAACGACTCCTCCCCCAAAATTCTAGACTCAAAAACCACTTCCTCCCCAAGGCTGAGGAGTTCTTCAAATTCTGCTTTCCACGCTTCATAATTTTCGATGTCACCCTCCCATATGTTGATAATGGTTTCAGCTTGATGCAAAACATGGCAGGCCGCATATAAGTCTGAGAGGGTGGACACCAAGAAATGCTGAATGTTCCCCAACTATAGAGTGACCCACTCATCGACCGCCTGGGCTTTCTTATTCATCACCCGCAAATGAATCTATGTCACTCTGCGGCAGTGGTGCATCAGATGTAGAGGCCTCCAGAGGAATAGCATTGATAGGTCAGGCCAGCTCAGTTAGAAACCCCATGAGGTTTGTAGTTTTTTCCTTTTCCGGCTTGAGCCTTTGGGCCTCTTTTTTATAACGGGCCTCTACTGCCTTATCCGCTTCTTTTAACAGGTCTACCTCACCCTGTTTTCCCCTCTTTCCCAGTGATATCTCTATGATATTATAATCCCTGGCCTCGGCGGTTGCTTCGTCAGCATCTGGGGGAGGTGTTGTTGTATGTGTTAATTTTGGCCTTGATAATTAACCACACACTTCAACATAGTCCTTCTTCACCAGGTACAAACAAGACTGAATATGAGTTATTCATCCTACCTGAATGCGTGATTTGACCTATTGCCTTCTATCTAGATGGGGTTTTTGAAATTGATCTTAGGACGAGAGTCTCACAACCATGGACCAATCTAAGAACGAAGGATTTATCATGATAAGTGCAATGCAATGCAAGATTATGCTAGGAAATGAAATATGAGAGATCATCTAAACATGAATGCTAAATGCCATTAATCTAGAAAATGAAAGCTATCTATTTGCAATATGAAATTAATCTATATGATATTAATAAAATGAGACAACAATTCAGTATTCTAACAATGCAATTTTGAGTAAAGTTTTCAGGGGGTAATCAGGGGGTTTGAATGAAGAAAGAGAGTTCTTTTATAGACTCTGAGAGAATCAGAATAGAAACTTTCCTGTTTTGAAATAAAACAACTAGAAAAGCCAGTTAAAAATAGAAAGCTTTATTGAAAAGAATTCAATAAATTATTTTCTTCCTGCTTTAACTGTTTTATCTCTTTGATTTAATATTGTTTTATTTGAATTTAATTTTTTTATTTATCTTTAAAGCACAATTAATTCAAAGTTTCCATTTCTGAATAGAAGAAAGCTTTTTGAGAGAATATCCAATTAATTAAATAAATATGACCTCATAATTACTTTTTCTCAATTATCTGAA
>MU225495.1:2285396-2318487 GCA_018584345.1 Thuja plicata | reverse complement strand
AAATAAAACAACTAGAAAAGCCAGTTAAAAACAGAAAGCTTTATTGAAAAGAATTCAATAAATTATTTTCTTCCTGCTTTAACTGTTTTATCTCTTTGATTTAATATTGTTTTATTTGAATTTAATTTTTTTATTTCTCTTTAAAGCACAATTAATTCAAAGTTTCCATTTCTGAATAGAAGAAAGCTTTTTGAGAGAATATCCAATTAATTAAATAAATATGACCTCATAATTACTTTTTCTCAATTATATGAATAATTAAATTCAATTATTGAAAAGAGGATATTTATTTAATAATTAAATATTATTTAATTCCTTTTTCACGTGTCTCAGCTAAAGAGGGTGAATTTAATTTAATTAAAGTGCTAGGACTTTATAATTAAATTAATTCGATCATAGGGTTTGTTTAGCCAAATGGATATTTAGGAATTAAATATGATGCATGATTAATACAGATTTAGGATTTTCTACATTTGACACTCAGGTCAAGTAGAGTCAGTGAAAACTCAGAATTTCCTAGTACAATAGGACTTTGATGATTTAGAAGAATGACAAATGCAACAAAATTGGTTAGAGTTGCAAGATGCCAATTTTGGGGTGTTACAGTTGCTACCACTACAACTGTTTCTCTGTC
Source organism: Thuja plicata (assembly GCA_018584345.1). NCBI lineage: Eukaryota > Viridiplantae > Streptophyta > Pinopsida > Cupressales > Cupressaceae > Thuja > Thuja plicata. Next base: position 2,317,853 of record MU225495.1, on the reverse strand, counting down.
TGGCTTGGTTCAAAGAGTATGAACCGTCTGGGCTTTCTTGGCCTTTGGTAGGTCCTGGGCCTGAGCCGTCATCTCAACCAGGGAGAGATGAGCTTTGGGAGTCAGCGGGGCCTTCCTTTTCTTGGTTTCTATTAACCACTGTGGCGGCAGGGGTGGCTTATTAGCCAAAGTTTGTTACTTTGGTTTTTCCTTGATATCTTGTTGCTGTTCCTCTTCAGTGGTACGGGTCTTGCCCGGCTCCTTCCCTACATCTTTTGATTCATTGGCAACATTTTCCCCAATGACATTTGTTTATTTTGCCCTGTCATCTGTATCTTTGGCTATGTCTGGGTCCTCATCAACCGCCCCGGGGGTTTCTTCCTCTTAATACTGTTGTTCCTCCTCAGCCTCTATCACTGGGGTGTCCTCTTCCATAAGTACATCTTTCAGTAATGGGGGAGGTATCCAGCCAAGATTTAGTGTTTGAGCCATAGTGATTACCACCCCAAACGTAACCTTTGGGAGTGGTGCTTAGAACACGGTGGCTGAGGTTACGGTTTCTCTCAAAGGTCCAGTTCCCCCAGCGGATGCCATTTGATCACTTTGCTTTTGTTGGTCCACTCCCATGTCCTACATCTTCGAGACCTCAGAGGTAATCTCTTGTTCTATTTATTTCTCTTCTTCTCTTTGCTCCTCCTGTTCTTACGTAGGTTCTTGTTCCAGAGCTTCCTCTTATTTAGGGATTTCGGCCTCTGTCTGCTCAATGTGCCCCTATAAATTCTCAAACTCGTCAGTTCTAAAGACATCATCAAATTCATCCTATGGGAGAGGATTGGCCAGGACATCAGCAGACTCTGGTTCCTTCTCTGGCTCTGGGGAGTCAGAGGAAAGGATCTCAACTTGCGGGATCTAGGGCATTCCCAGCTCCATCTCTACCTTGGGCTTTTGGTTAAGCCTATTTTTTCTCCTAGTGACTAAGGGTGGCCTCGCATCCCTTAGTACTACTTGTTCTCCTGGATCCACCCCTGTTTCCTTAACCATTAAGGCTTCTAGAGAAGGGGATGAGGGAGGACAAATTGGTCTGGTCATGAGTACCAGAGTAGCTAGCCGTGTGATTAAATTCTCCCTCATTTGTTGGGAGGCCACTACTGATTGCTTTATTTTCTCTTTTATGGGGACCTCTTACACAGTTGGAGTCTCCATTATTCCTTTTCCCCTATCTCCTTGTTGTGAAGAAGTCCTGGTCCCCGTGGTTAACTTTGGTATCGGCTGAGTAGCCCAACGGACACTCTCGAGGCACACCTTCTTAAAGTAGGTGTGGCTGTGTTCGACCACATTGTGGGTGAACTCTTCAATGGTGGGCCCCTCCCAGGCATCCCAGTCCACTAGTGGGAGGGCCAACTTATCAATCCCCTTTGCTTTGTACTAGGGATCTATTATGGATCCAGAGTCTGAGAAATCATTTGGAAATCTTTGGAGCTTTAACCTTTCCATAATTCCCATGGTCATCCAGATATAATGCCAGCTCTGGACCTCCATTTCATCCTGGAAATCTTCCCAAAAGTCCTCCATGTGGTATTGGTGGGGCTCTAATGCCCAGGGAAGTGCCGACGCAATTTTGCCGTGTGGATCAAAATGCTTCTGTGCTAAGTAGAATTCCACCAAATTCAAGCTTTTAAGCTCATTGTCTGCTTCTTTGGCGGTGGCTAGACTGCATGAATAATTCCCACAAGTGATTGGGAATGCAATATTTTTTACCTTCTTCAAGGCGTAGAATGCATGTAGCTCCATTATCTGCATGCAATATTCCAAAAGAATTATCTTGTTCCCACAATGTTTGGGTAACAAGTAGGGTTTCCCGGAGAAGCCAGTTACCCTTATGTATGTATGTTGATAGAACTGTATATAATAATGGCCATAACTTTTGACCAGATCCATCACCTCTGTAGACAGGCAGTATCCTGCATCCCGGGTGGGTGTGAGTAGGTTGTAATAAATGAAGGCATCGTTCACTCTGTAGAAACTGGGGAAACTAGCCTCCCATTGAATCTGTGAGAAATAATCCTAGGGAGCCTTCTGACCCAGGCTGATCCTGAGTACACCTGAAGTGAGCAGCCCATTGGTCATTGGCCGTTGTTGTGCTAGGGCCCAGAGAACATAGGAAGTCATATAAAACTTCTTTTTTTGGACCATCTGAAGGAATTGGGATTCTACATGGTTGGAAATTATGGTAGCCCAGTCAAAATACTCCCTGCCCATGCTGATACCAAGCAAGAAGTAATACATCCACCCAGAGAATTCTCGGGCGTGTGGTTGCCCAAAGACCCAGCATAATGCTAGCATCCCCATTTGGATGCTTTCTTTGAATTCAGACCGGGGAATTTCTAGCTTCATCCTCTTGGGATCCCTCTTCAGGGTCTTGAGCCAATGATTATTTCTATATATACAGGCCGCTTCCTCCAACTTCTTAAACTATGCTAAGGCATCCAACCTAGTAACTATAGTTGGCCTGTCAAATTGAGGAATCCCCAAGCCCATCTAAAAAGTTGCAGCGTCGAGAGACACCATAGGGGTGGGATACCCGGTTGGCTCTGGGGCTGCGAGTATAATGGCCCGGATGGATGTATTGTAGTGCACTGCAAGTGTAAGAATAAGTTTTGTTGACTACACCAAGCATGGGAAACAAGTTGCCTTACGAATCTTAGAATTCCTGATTTTAATGGCCAATGGATCCCTGACCTACCGCTGAATGGACATCATTTTCACCAAGGCCTGCATCTCAGGCCATGTCCCGATGCTGGTGTTGGTAATGAATTGAAATTTGGACTTAATCTTTGAGCCCATGATAATGTTGTCCTTTACATATTTCATGCTCAAGGGCAGTTTCTCCAGAGCTTTCTCTATTTTGGACGTAACAGCTACGCTGGTAACCGCTATAGAAGGAAGTTCTAGACTCCTGGGTGGTGAAGATGTGGAAGCTTCAGACATGATGAAAGTATGTTGTTTTTGAAACCTACGAGGCAAGGCGACTGTCAGAATATATAAATAAATATTATTCCAGGGTCCGGAGATCTTATCATGGTGGCATTCCTTTTCCTAAAAAGTTAGTTTAGGTCAAAAATAATGACAAGTATATATAATGAAATACTGAGATTCAACCAATATCTGGGCCTGGGGATTTTAGCATACTTGATAAAAGTAAGGTATGGGCTGGTGAAGACAAAAGATTCGAGGTCCGGAAAACTAACCATTGGAAAGTGTGTGCAAAAAGTGAGCCGTCAGACCTATGTGGACGCCACGTGGCTATGCAATAAATGGAAGTTATGGTAACGGTGGCAGAGCCAACTGTCCAAATGCATGAAGAGTGAAAGCCACTTGGACAAATTTAAATGCATGGATGGGACATAAATGAAGGATAGGCTGATTTACAGATGAGAGAGAAAATCACCTAGTTGAAACCGACCGAGAGCTGAGTTTCAACTAGGCGGTATTCTGCCCAGAGCGAGCTCAAAAATTAGGAACAGGAAACAAATGTAGCATGGCGAGCTTGATAGACTACCAAAAAACTATACACATAATATACACCTAACCTAAATAGAGTCAAAGGACATATACATGACAAGTGGAGGGATATACAACAATATATACCAAATATACATATGTACAAAATGCAGAGCAGCTATTTACAAAACCAGAAAATCTACAAACATCTACAACTTTTACATTATCCTACATCTAAACAGAGGTTGGAAAACCATCTGGCAGAGCCGACCCACCAATGGGTGGTGAACCAAAATGAAATGCAACACCAAACAGAAATGCAAGACAACACAAAAACCAGATAAAAACCAAAAAGTAGGAAAACAGAGAGGAAAGAATGCACCAACCTGAAAATGAAGAAGGGAAAGGAAAGGAGCTTGTGCCATGAATGCTCTGCAATAGCCCCTATGTCAAAAGATCATCACTTATCACCACAAACCACCCATAATTTTTTAGAACAGCTCAGAATAGTTTGCACTATATTCTCGCTAAATTGCTGTAAAATCACTCTGAAATCGCTCAAATTTCTTAAGTGTTTTAATCGCGGTAATTGTGAAAATGACAAGTAATTTCTATTTATACCCAAGGTAAAAAAAAAGAAAAGCGAGTTACCTTTCCTTCCACAAAATCTGGACAGACAGACCTCTGGACTCTGGGCCTGGGGACTCCATGCAACCATACCTTCTTACAAAAAGAAGACATTGTGGCGAACAATCCCAGAGTCCTGAGTCTAGCTCCTAACAAAGGATGACCAACTCTGGGACCGGGTCCCAGAGACACGAGAGACAAAAAAAAAAAAAAAACCAACACCGCGGGAAAGAAAACCCAAAGAAGGGAAACAAAGAAAACAATGGAAAAGACAAGGTGGGAGCCAAGAGTAGAAATAAAAAAGGGGGGATCCAACATTTTGCACACAAAATGTAGGTACAGGGATGCAGGGCATAACAGGTAGTACTGTATATGCATTTTAAAAGAATAGTGTGTTTTTTTTCGCACTATGAAGAACAACTTTTTCAGATTGTTTTTATAACATTACAAGCATACTGGAGAAAGATCTTGTGTTTTTTCACATAGAATAAAGAATGGATGTTCAACCTGGACAAAGGAGGATGTTTTATGCTTACTACAGTATTGATTTTTTAGAAAAACATTAAGTGGTATGCTTTTAAGCATAAAAAATAGTCATGAAGGAAGCCGTGTTCTTAGTTCAAACCAAGATATTAACAAACTTTCACATCTACAAGTTTACTTATAGATTGTCGACAAAATTTGATGTGGGTATTCCTATTAAGTGAAAACAAAGCCTAACATCAAGTAGTGTTTCATGCTACAGTGGAGGGTTTGAAATATCAAGTCTAAAGCATAGAAAGAAACCCCATTGTTATTGGAAAAAGAGTTATCGATATTCCCTCAACAATGTCTTTATTTCACATTCAAACTGTAGTAAACAAAAGTGCAAGATTACTTATCTGGAGTGGCCAAGTGTCACGGGAAAAGACCAGTAGAGGAGTAAAGCTCAAGCTTTCTAAAGTTACAAGCAGTGGTGGCCACGGTCAACAAAATATTTTCTTCCAACTTCATTCATATCACACCATCAAAACTGGGGATGAATATGAAGCTGTGGGTGAGATATCCTCAGTTCAAAATCGAATCTCATGGGGAGCTTGACACCTCTTAAACACGGTTTAGGTTCATTCTGAACTTGCAGTGGTTGTTCAAACCATTAAATTCAAAACCCCAATTTTAAAGCATGTATTCAACACCATTTGTCATGGTATTGAAACTCTCAAAGTCCAAGCTATTCTAGCATATCTTAAGCTGGAGTTAACTCACTGTTAAAACCTAAGTTCAAGCAAAGAAAAGATTGAAAAACTCCAGCAGTATTAAAGAAGAAACCAACAGAAGATGTCATGTGTTATGGTGAAGCAAAACTCAATCTCTTTTTTCCCCATAAAGCTCAAGAATCCTGAGCTTCTTCACAATATTGAAGCAGATACATTGCCAATAATCATGGTTTCCAGAATCAAATGGTGGCGCCACAAAGAAGAAAACCCTAGATACAAATGAAAGCAATAAACACTATGCATTTTGTTTTACCCAAGTTTGAAGTCCACTGACAGATGAAGTAAATGCTATGACAGTTTTAGTGCATCGACATTCCCTCTACAGTGCCATGATGGTACCTTTTTTGTCACAAAATACAACAAACTATCTTCTCAATAGGAGTAATCATGTCGATGGTGAGCTGTGGTCAAATAGCAAGTTGGAGTAACATCAACTTCCATAGTATGGTGTCAGCTAAGTACGGTTAAGCTTTACTGCTGACTTAGTGGAGTTAGGGTTTTCTATGATGTCAGGTTAAGTTGGGATTGTATTCCTTTTGAGGTTATGTTTTTGAGTTTATGCATTGTGATTGTTATTTAATAAAGTTGGTAGCATGTATAGAAAGATGTATTTTATCTACCAACTTTAGGGGTGCTAAACTTAGGGCTTGGCTTAGGGCACTTGTTAAGCCATATAGTTTAGTAGTTTGATAGTGTGGAGGGATTTTTGGGGGGAAATAATTTTCAAAAATTAAGCCATGTGGGCTATATAGTGGATCCTTGGCTTCATGTTTGGGGATCCAAGATTGTAGAGAGAAGAGCTTTTAGTGAACTTCTTGTTCCTATAGCTATCTGCTTATGTTTTTTGTGTTCATTGTTGGTTCATGTTTTGTGATATCAATTTTGTGCAAGAGAATGCTTGTATTCCTTGCCATTATTTTGAGATTCATTTCATGTAACTACATACAGATTTTGAAAATAATATAGTTGCCCCATTTTTCATACATCTTGTGGTGATCATTTGTTCAAATCCCATTCAATTTTCTGCATTCAAGTGTAATACATCTATAGCATGGATTAGTGGATTGCATCATTTCCTATTCTAGATTACAGAATATAAGCCTTTTGTAGAATATGCATGTTGTTGATAGTAAGATTGCTATTTGTGGTTAAACCCTAGTAGTGACCTTCTAATTAGCCTATGTATTGGATAGTGGGTGATATTGCAAAGATCATTAGAGTATGTTAAGTGAGTGTCAATTTGAAGCTTTGAGAGATCTAAATCTATTTGGTGTATCACCTTTTCAATTTTTGTTCATGCAATTTTAGTTAGAGTTTCTCTCTTTCCTTCCCAAAATCAGGGTAAGATAGTATAAAATTGATACCCAAATTCAATAGGAATCGATCTAGAATCTAGAGACTCCTTCTCAAAAATAGTCTACCCATAGCTAGAGAAGGTTTCCATTGTTAGGATAGAATTATCATGCATCCCTAATACTTGAGTTTGGGTGACAATTCTAAGCCTCGACAGTTTTTGGCATGCTCGGTGGGACCACGAACTTCTTCTCAGTTCTGATCTACTAGTTCTATGGTTGTTTTTAATTTCAGTTATAGCTGTCAGTGTGGATTTTAATTAGTAGAACTCTAACAAGATCAAACAAGGAGGGATTTGTGTATCAGGAATTACAGTCAAGCAGAAGGGGAGAAAGATCATCCAGAGGTGGAAGAACATCACAAGATCCAAGAGGTACTATATTGAATTCAAATTTCTCATCATTTGATAACCCCATTTTTGAAAATCAAGTCATAGATTTAGAGGAACTTGAGGTTATTATTGAAGAAATCAGTCTTCCTGAAGATCTAAGTGTTCCTAATTTTACCCAATCAAAATTTCCAAGTGTTTAAAATTTATTTATAGATAATTTTTTTCTTGGAGCCTCTACAAGTGGCACTGTAGCAACTCTCCAGAATTTGAAGAATTACCAAAGGAAGGTAGTTCAGCCTACCCAACCTCCTTCTGTATCTTCTATTTAGCAACAAGTACCACTAGCTATAGGAATGGCAAGAAATCTATCATTTGTTCCTTTTGATCAAGGTAGTCCTCTCTAGATTGAAAATCACAACAACATACCTTTGGCTGCCTTGAAAGGCTTGCCATCATTCACTAGAGAAGATCAAGTGACAACCATTGAACACATTAGAGATATTGTATCTCTTTGCAATGTCCATCATATCATAGAGGAAGATGTGGATATGAAGCTGTTGGCTGCATCACTAAAAGGTAAAGCTCTTGACTGGTTTAGAACTCATCCAGTAAATTCTATTGCTACTTGGGATGTTTTGGGGGAGAGGATTTCTAAGTTTTTTGAGGATAAGTCTGACAATTTGTCTTTGGTGGAGAAACTAACTACCATTAAAAGGGATCCATAAGAAGAGCTAAGTGATTTTAATCTCAGATTTCAGAAAACATGGAATATGATTCCTGCCACAATAAGACCCTCTGCCGAATATGCATTTTTTTATTTTCTCAAAATCTTGAATAGTGATATTTTGGTAGTAATCCAATCCATGGGAGGGAATTCTTTAACTCAATCCTTTTATATTGCAATTAGGGTAGAGAATAGTCTCATTCAGGTAGGAAAAATAGCTCCTAGGCCATCGATGCCTTTCTTTCCCAAATATCCAATCCAATATGCCATTAGTTACTCCACCACTAGCTCCATTGCCATCTTATAAAAGTGAAGAAATAATGCCTATTGTCCCTCCCAGTGAATTGCAAAGCATAAAAAATAGCCAGCAAAAGATTGAGAGCTTGCTACAGACTTTTTGCAATGAACTAGTAAACTTGAAAAGGCAGCAAAACAATCCAATAGCCCATGCTCAGAATCAGTTTGCTAGTTCTTCATCTTAGCAGCTTAATCAACCCATTTATCAAGGTAACAAGCAGAAATATCAAGGAAATAGCAATGCCAATAGGTAGAACTGGAGCCAAAGGCCTTATAGACCTTACAATCCTACACCCCTTAATGTCGTTAGGGATATTTTTCCTAGCCAAATAACCTTGCTTTGTATTATGAATGGTGCTATCCTTGTAATGAACCTCACAATCAGTCCAAATATACTAATGGAGTGATCAATCAAGCCCTAATGGTTCAAAGTGTGATGAATTCAAAACCTACTGTATCCACTAAAGAGACTCAACAACATTCTGATGTGACTGCCCCTGACACTGCATTCCTGAACTGGCAAGAGGAGGAGTTCTATGGAGTGAATGGTGATTCATCTATATCAGAAAATGCAAGAGCCAAGAAGAGAGCCCTAGAATCAGAGCAGTCAGCTACTAAGATTGCTGCTGTAAATCAACCATCACCCATTCCACCAGTTTCAATCCTAAAGGGGGCCTCTACTCATGAAAACAAAGAAACATAGTATCAGAAATAGGCGGATCAGACCATTAGTAAGTCACCTTAGAAGGTACAGTTTGCTTTCCCCTATAAAACTGTTGATAATATGAAGAAGATGAATGTTTCTATTTCTATGTGGGATTCATTAGCTATTTTAGGGCAAACTAATTTATTGAAAGAAGAGCTATCTAAAGGAACAACAATTTCACATCAAGCTATACATCATCCTCCTAGAGTGGTTATGACCAATTCAAAGCCTTCAATAGTTCATGATGAAGTGGTTAAAGGAGAAAAGAAGATTAGTAAAGTGCAGTATCCAGTAACACAAGTGAGTAAAAATACTGCAGATTTGAAGCAATCAGCAATACCATTTGAAAGAAAGTCAGCAAATATGCAGAAGATGATAGAAAAGGAAGGTAAGAAATTTGCAAATGTTAAGCCTCCTCCTTTTTATGTCTCTTTAATTATTGGAAACAAATTAGTACATAATTGTATGTTGGACAGTGGTGCAACCAACACTGTCATGCCAAAGAGCATAGCTGATTTGTTGGATTTGAAGTATGAACCACTTGAGAAAGGAGTTGTCCAGCTTGATGGTTCTTTAGTTAAGACCATAGGTGTTGTTAAAAATGCAAGTTTGACCTTACACTCATGTCCAAACTTCTCTATTTCCCAAGATATTTTTGTCATAAATCTGCCACCTTACTTTGCTTTATGTTTATCAAGAGACTTCACATCCAAAATAGATGGATACTTCTCATCAGATTGGTCTCACCTATATTTCAGAACTAGATATGGTGCTAAGGTGACCATAAAATCAGAGTTATGGTCCAAAGACCACATAGAGCCCTATAATCCTAGTCCCATAAATGCAAGTTGTGTGATCATGGATCCAGATGAAATCAATGAGAGTTCATCTTATAATACACAAACTGAAGAGTATCCTGATATTGATCTAGATGAATGGGAAGCTAGAAATGATCAAGATGATGATGTGTTTGATGCTGGTTTTGGTAACTATGTAACATTAGAATCTGATTTAGTTGTGCCTAATTTGATTAAAGATCAATGTTCTGAATCTGAGTTATCTAATCAGCTATGGGATCTATATTTTGATGGATCTAAGAATAAGGATGGTATTGGTGCAGAAGTTATGTTGGTTTCACCTCGTGGTGATAAATTTTATGCTTCTTACAAGTTATCATTTCCATGTTCTAACAATATAGCAGAGTATGAAAGTCTTATTCAGGGCTTGGAATGGGCTAGGAAAAGAGGAATCAAATGCTTGAAGGCATTTGGGGGCAGTGAGTTGATAGTAAGACAGGTGAGAGGTATTAATGTTGTGAAAAATGATCTCTTGAAGTTGTATAAATCCAGAGTTTTTGATATTTTGGATAATTTTGATGCATTTAACCTTATTTCCATACCTAGAAGTAAAAACATGCATGCTGATAGGTTGGCTGGTATTGGTGCTCATGTTTTAATTACTAAAAATGAAGGACAGATCTCAGATCATTCACATGTTAAAATTGTTGTAAGGCCATCTATCCCAGACAATAATATTAATTGGTAGGTGTTTAATACTGATGAACATATTTTGAGCTTTATGAATGAAATAGAAGTCTTTTTAGCTCCTAAAAATGAGCAGTTCAATCAGTAAATGGAAAATCAGATCATTCAGTTGAAGACTAATAAGCTTTCAAGGGGATTAGTTAGCTTAGAGTCAGCTTTCAACTCTGATGATCAATTCTGAAAGAATAAAACCAGCCTGTTGATCAAAGAAGATCACTATGAAGAGGTGGAAATATTCAGAGACAAGTGCTTGAAGGCTGGTAACATTAATTCCCCTGAGGAAAATAAAATTCTTATTGAGTTATTTAGGGAATACAATGATGTGTTTGCATGGGATTATACTGACTTAAAAGGATTTGATCCTCAATTTACTCAACATACCATAGAATTAGAACCAAATTCTAATCCCATTAGACAAAGACAAATGCCTATCAATCCTAAGCTAGAACCTTTAATGTTGAAAGAACTGAATAAACTTCTGAATGGTTGCATAATATTCCCTATCAAGTATACATCTTGGGTTTCAAATCTTGTTCCTGTGAGAAAGAAGAATGGAGAGATAAGACTTTGTGTAGATTTTAGAGACCTCAATAGGGAATCTCTAAAAGATAGGCACCTTCTTCCTTCTATGGAATATATTTTGCAATTTGTATCCGGTTCAGAGAGATTCTCTCTTCTTGATGGTTATTCTAGCTATAACCAGGTATTAGTAAGAGATGAAGATCAGTTCAAAACTGCCTTCACTACTAAATGGGGTACAATGGCCTATAGGAGAATTTGATATGGATTATCAAATGTAGGGGTTACATTTAAGAAGGCAATGGACATGGCCTTCAGGAATTTGATGTCTAAATTTGTTCTAGTAAACCTTGATGATGTCATAATTTACAGCAAGGTTGCAAACTAGCACAAAAACCACTTGAGAAAAGTCTTGCAAAGATGTAGGGAGTTTGGAATCTCCCTAAACCCCCAAAAATTTATTTTTGCAGTACATGAAGGTAAACTTTTAGGATACCAAGTGTCTAAAGAAGGGACAAAAATTGACCCTGAAAGGGTTTATGCAATTCTGGAACTATCATTGCCAAAACATAAGAAAGGATTGTAGAGTTTCATTGGAAGGATAAATTTCGTTAGACGTTTTATTCCTAATATTGTAGATTTGTTGAAACCTTTGACTGCTATGTTAAAAAAGGATGTACCTTTTAGCTAGACTGCTGAAGGAAAGAAGAGTTTTGAGAAGATTAAATAGGCTTTGTCTTCAGCCCCTACTTTAACTAATCCTGATTTCTCTAAGGATTTTGTTTTGTATTCTTATGGTGGTATTGACACTATTTCAGCAATGTTGGTGCGAAATAACAAGGAAGGACAGGAGCAACCAGTAGCCTTTTTAGCAAAGTTATGAATGATTATGAGAAAAGATATAACTTTGTAGAAAAACATGTACTAGTTGTTATAAAATCCTTAAAAAATTTAAGCATCTGGTTGTTGGGAATAGAATACATCTAATGATTGCACACCCTAGCATTAAATAATTTCTATTGAATAAGGATGTCAGTGAAAAAAGGGCAGGGTGGATAACTAAAGGCATGGAGTATGATGTGAAAATCCATGTGACCAAGCTGGTTAGAGGCAAAGGCTTATGTGCTCAGATGGCAGAAGGAGACGATCAAGTTAAAGCCACGGAAGAGACCATCTTGCCCCAAGGTAATTCTATACTAATTAATGATTCAACATCCTGGTTATCAGATATGACCAGATTTCTGCATACTGGTCAATGTCCAATAAATCTTGACAGAGACAAGAGAAGGTACTTTAGATTACAATCTATTCTTTATGTTCTAATTACTCTTTATAGGAAGGATTTTTCTGGTATGCTTCTCAAATGCATAGATTATTTGGATCAAAGCAAGATTCTATCTGAATTCTATGATGGATCTTGTGGAGGGCATTTCAGCCCCAAAACTACAACATGGAAAATTCTAAGAACTAGCTATTATTGCCCATATTTATTCAAAGATGCTCATTCGTGGGCAAGAAGATGCCAAAATTGTGCTATGTTTGCAGGAAAACAAAGGTTGGCAGCATTGCCATTAAGACCAATCATTGTGGATCAGCCATTCAATAAGTGGGGAGTGGACTTTATAGGTCCAATAAACCCTAATTATAGTGTAGGGCATAAATGGATCTTGACTACCACAAATTATTTTACTAGGTGGACTAAGGCCATTACACTAAAGGAATCTTCTAGAAATGTTGTTCTGAGTTTCTATGATGATATTATAACAAGGTTTAGAGTTCCTTAGTCAATAGTATCAGATAATGCCTTAGCTTTTGTTGGATCATCTAAAACAGAATGGGCTGTCAGGAATGGTATTTATTTAAATACCTATTCTAATTACTATCCACAGGGTAATGGTCTTGGAGAATCTACCAATAAGAACCTGATTAGGATCATCAAAAAGACTCTGCAAGAAAATAAGAGGGATTGGCACTCTAAATTGAAGATAGCTTTGTGGCTGGACAGAATTACACCTAAGAAGGTTATTGGAAATTCACCTTATGTCTTGGTTTATGGTAAAGAAGCTAGATTGCCTATTTCTACAGAATTTCCAGCTTTATAGCTTGCTGATCAAATATTACTGTTTGAAGAGGAGGACCCTCTTAAACTAAGATGTGATGAGTTACTACAATTGGAAGAAGAAAGGAAGAGGGTATTGGATACTATGGAATTAAGGCAAGCACAGACCAATATGGCTTTTGATAAGAGAGCTACATCTAGAGATTTCAAGGAAGGTGATCTAGTGCTTAAGTGGGATGTGCTCAAGAGCAGGCCAAGGCATCATGATAAGTTTGACCATTTTTGGTCAGGGCCTTTTGTTGTCACAACCTATAAGGAAAATAATGCTTATCAGTTGACCACAACTGATGGAGAAGCTCTACAAATTCCAGTTAGTGGAATTCACCTCAGACTTTGCTTTGAGGGTTAGGTTTAGTTTAGGTTTTCATTCCAATAAGTGTTGTCCAAGCACTAGGTCTTTAGGTTACATGAGTCTAGATTAGATGCATTTTCATTTCAATAAAAGTTGCATCCATGGTTCTAGTTTTATAGCTCTATTTCCCTAGGATAAGGTCTAAGGTCATGTCTAGCAGGCATACATCTAGCAGAAGTCACCAAAATTGTTACCCTAATTTACGACATCCATCAAAATAACCACAAAAAGGAAAAAATTGCATTTTTAGAAGAGTCCAATTAATACTATCCTTAAGATATTATTAATTAACATTTTACCATTACATTCATTGTCAAAAGTTATCATTTGTGCTCTAAAAATTGATCACATTCCAAAGTTTCAAATTTATAATTGATCAATTACATTGTGCATTCAAACTGAATGTAATATACAAGTTTCTTTTCATATTTCTTTCCATGTCAAGTTAATAGTACATTATAGAATATAAAGCAAGATAGAAGTATGGAGTAGGGGTCCCATGCATTGCCTTGTGGTTGGGTTGCTTGTTGATTGTCTGTCAGGTCCTAGGTCTCCAAGGTCCATGTCTTCATCTTCATTTAGGTCTTTTAGGGTTCAACCTACATCATGAGAGAAAAGGGGGTGTTAGATCCATTTGGATCCAAGCAATACATGGAATACAAACTTCATACAATCAATTCTTCTAATACTGCATATCAATCTGATGAAATCAATGTAACAAGAAAACATGCATCCACAATATCTAAAACTTAGTATTAAAGGGACTTGTTCTAAACATGAAACCTTTTGCTATTTATAGTCACTTTGATGCATGTTTTTCTTGTCTTTATAATCAGATATCTGAATGAAAGGGATTTATTATTCCTTTCTAAGAAACCTTTTTCAGAATTTGATCAACCTGTTAATTCAACAAACACATATAAATCAACTAATATTCATGAATGAGTGTCATCCTAGATGAAACTCACCCACAAACATTAATTGATTCATTTTATCTATTGAACTAACAGATTGATTGGTGATATGTGTGCAAATAGTTGGATGTGTAACTGAATGCAAGAAACAAAAAGAAAATACAGTGGATGTCACGAGCCCATGCTCGAACTTCACATAAGCCATTATATGCAAGAAAGATTGTTTACATCTCAGGAGGTTACTACTCACATGCATAAGGGAAAAAAGATGAAAATACATGAAAGGATACAGGTGATGCTATAGGAGACACATGATCAAAGAAAGATCTTTAATAAACTGGAAAAAATGTATAATTGGAAGAATGTGAGGTTCACTATTATTATACAAGTGAGAAATAACAAGAGATGCTATTACAGTAAGTATACCAAATGTAGAAAAGGTACAAGAGTTCATTTTTGAAGATCCATGTTGAAATCATATGCCTAGTGATTGATCATATTTTCTATGATATGAGGTACTGCTGTTATGTTTATTAAATAGTTGGATTTGCAAAGTGAAAGATGCATAACAAGAAATGTCAATTACTAAAAAAAAGAACAGAAAACAAGGGTTTCAATAATAGCATGTTTTTATGCTTTCAAAAAATGGACATCCACAGAAGATAGACATGATGGATAAAATACCAATGATGGTCCATCCAAAGAGTTTAAAAGATGCTATTATAATTCATGATTTTGGAAGGAATACAGTTTCATGCCTTCAAACAAAGTTTAAAAAGGATGTCTTTATGCAATGTATTTAAATAAAATACATCTTATACTGCTGTATTGGAAGATAATGTTCATCCATGCATACATTGCATGGTATACAATCATGATAACAATGCAGGGTATACTTTCATAATCATAAAACATACGTGCCAGTTAGGGTTCCCAGTTTGAGTATGGCCCATGGGTAGTACCGTATATGCATTTTAAAAGAACAGTGTGTTTTTTTTTGCACTATAAAGAACAACATTTTTAGAATGTTTTAAAGCATGTTATGATTCCATTTTTTTTTAATATGCTCATACTGTTATCAGTAAAACTGAATATGTGTTTTTATAACATTACAAGCATACTGGAGAAAGATCTTATTTTTTTTCAGACAGAATAAAGAACGGATGTTCAACCTATACAAAGGAGCATGTTTTATGCTTATTGCAGTATTGAGTTTTTAGAAAAACATTAAGTGGTATTCTTTTAAGCATAAAAATAGTCATGAAGGAAGTCGTGTTCTTAGTTCAAACCAAGATATTAACAAACTTGCACATCTGCAAGTTTACTTACAGATTATCGACAAAATTCCATGTGGGTATTCCTGTTAAGTGATAGCAAAGCCTAACATCAAGTAGTGTTTCATGCTATAATGGAGGGTTAAAAATACCAAGTTTAAAGCATAGAAAGAAAACCCATTGTTATTGGAAAAAGAGTTATCAACATTCCCTCAACAATGTCTTTATTTCACATTCAAACTGCAGTAAACAAAAGTGCAAGATTACTTATGTGGAGAGGCCAAGTGTCGTGGGCAAAGACCAGCAAAGGAGTAAAGCTCGAGCTTTCTGAAGTTACAAGCAGTGGTGGCCATGATCAACAAAATATTTTCTTCCAACTTCATTCATATCACACCATCAAAACTGGGGATGAATATGAAGTTGTGGGTGAGATATCCTCAGTTCAAAGCCAAATCTCATGGGGAGCTCGACACCTCTTAAACACGGTTTAGGTTCATTCTGAACTTGCAATGATTGTTCAAACTATTAAATTCAAAACGCCAAGTATAAAGCATGTATTCGACGCCATTTGTCATGGTATTGAAACTCTTAAAGTCCAAGTTGTTCTAGCATATCTTAAGCTGGAGTTAACTCACTATTAAAACCTAAGTTTGAGCAAAGAAAAGACTGCAAAACTCTAGCAGTATTGAAGAAGAAACCAATAGAAGATGCTATGTGTTATGGTGAAGAAAAACTCAATCTCTTTTTTCCCCATAAATCTCAAGAATCCTGAGCTTCTTTAGAGAACTGAAGTGGATACATTGCCAATAATCATGGTTTCCAGAATCAACATGGCGGCACCACAGGGAAGAAAACCCTAGATACAAATAAAACCAATAAACACTATGCATTGTGTTTTACCTGAGTTTGAAGTCCACTGATAGATGAAGTAAATGCTATGATAGTTCCAGTGCATCGACATTCCCTCTACAATGCCATGATGGTACCTTTTGTGCCATGAAATACAACAAACTATCCTCTCAATAGGAGTAATCATGTCGATGGTGAGCTATGGTCAAATAGCAAGTTGGAGTTACATCAACTTCCATAGTATGGTTTCAGCTAAGTAGGGTTAAGCTTTATTTCCGACTTAGTGGAGTTAGGGTTTTATATGATGTCGGGTTATGTTGGGATTGTATGACTTTTTAGGTTATGTTTTTGGGTTTATGCATTGTGATTGTTATGTAATAAAGTTGGTAGTATGTATAGAAAGATGTATTTTATCTACCAACTTTAGGGGTGCTAAACTTGGGGCTTGATTTAGGGCACTTGTTAAGCCATATAGTTTAGTAGTTTGATAGTGTGGAGGGCTTTTTGGGGGGAAATAATTTTCAAAAATTAAGCCATGTGGGCTATATAGTGGATCCTTGGCTTCATGGTTGGGGATCCAAGATTGTAGAGAGAAGAGCTTTTAGTGAAATTCTTGTTCCTATAGCTATTTGTTTATGTTTTTTGTGTTCATTGTTGGTTCATATTTTGTGATATCAATTTTGTGCAAGAGAATGCTTGTATTCCTTGCCATTATTTTGAGATTCATTTCATGTAACTACATACAGATTTTGAAAATAATATAGTTGCCCCATTTTTCATACATCTTGTGGTGATCATTTGTTCAAATCCTATTCAATTTTTTGCATTCAAGTGTAATACATCTGTAGCATGGATTAGTGGATTGTATCATTTCCTATTCTAGATTATAGAATATAAGCCTTTTGCAGAATGAGCATGTTGTTGATAGTAAGATTGCTATTTGTGGTTAAACCCTAGTAGTGACCTTCTAATTAGCCTATGTATTGTATAGTGGGTGATATTGCAAAGGTAATTAGGGTATATTAAGTGAGTGTTAGTTTGAAGCTTTGAGAGATCTGAATCTATTTGGTGTATCACCTTTTCAAGTTTTTCTCATGCAATTTTAGTTAGAGTTTCTCTCTTTCCTTCCCAAAATCAGGAGAAGATAGTATAAAATTGATACCCAAATTCAATAGGAACCGGCCTAGAATATGGAGACTCCTTCTCAAAATAGTCTACCCATAACTAGAGAAGGTTTCCATTGTTAGGATGGAATTGTCGTGCAACCCTAATGCCTAATTTAGGGTGACAATTCTAATCCTCAACATGCCTCAAAGGCTAGAATAGATTCATCAGAGAACCCCTATAGTTCAGGCTCTTTTTCATCTTCCTTGTCTACTACAAAGAAGATGGTCTCGTAGGTGAAGGCACCGTGGGTGGGCTCTTGTATAGGAGGCTCTAGGGGAGTAGGATCAGAAGCTTGTTGTCTATCTAGCTGGGAAATCATA
Source organism: Thuja plicata (assembly GCA_018584345.1). Taxonomy (NCBI): domain Eukaryota; kingdom Viridiplantae; phylum Streptophyta; class Pinopsida; order Cupressales; family Cupressaceae; genus Thuja; species Thuja plicata. Next base: position 2,300,021 of record MU225495.1, on the reverse strand, counting down.
ATGAATTTCACCAACGTGGCATAGTTTACCTCATTGTGAGAGCCTCTATCGTGCAATATACACTAGTTGTTCATGGGCTATAAGTTTGTGACTGGCATGAAATGGGATGGTCCAGTGCTACCCTGATTGGTGTTTTTGTTCAGAGGAGGACCTCCAACATTAGCATTGTTGTTCCATTGCTGTTGATTGGGTCGGGGCTCATTGTTGTAATTTCTTCCTCCGGCATTGTTATTTCATTGGCTGGAGAAAATATTCCCTCTCTGGGAATTAGTGTTGTGGGGTGCAAGAGACCCCACCTTTAGTTGACCCGTGTCCATAGTTAGTGTAGACAACATTTTTTAGAGGGATTCAACCTCGGCGGTCAATTGGGTATTTGTGTCATAGTGTGATGGTTGTTGTTGTTGGTTTCCCAAAAAAGGGGTAGCATTCACCAGAGTCGAGGGAAACAATCCTCTAGAAACAGACAACTAAAAGAAAGGCACTCTGGACGATTGTGTCTATGATTGTCACATTTTCTATGGTTGGTTCCAGGGAAAATATTCCAGACCCGGTGTTGTCTAAACTTGGGATGGGTATACGTATCGGGCCTGCTGGTCTATCGGCAGTGCTGGGGGATTCATGGCCATCACAGGGGAACCCATTACATGATTGGGGTTATATCCCCTAGCATAAGAAGTTCCACCAGGTATCATGTTAAAGGGCATGCTCTACCCAATCCCACCCAGAGATTTGTTAAGACCACGAGACAACTCTAAAGACAGGTTGTAAACCTTTGCCAAAGTATCCTAGTCACCGGGGGCGGTAGTTCTCCAGAGGAGAGTGGCAACAAAAGGGTCCATCGTATAAAGATATGTCTGGATAGTTACATCCACATATGGGATGAAGGGACCCGTGCACCGCTTCAAGGAACATTGGAACTAGTGGTTGAATGCTACAAGGGGTTCGTTCAATTCCTTCCTAATAGAGATGAACTGACTGTGGGACCATGCTGGGTCTACGTGCATGTGGAAGGCAGCTAGGAAGGCATCCTCCATGTCCTGCCAAGTATTGATGGAGTTGGCAGGAAGGTTAAGGTATGAGTTTAGTTCATTCTGTCCTAGGGATAGAGGGAACATCCAAGTCACAACATCTTGATGTTGGATCTGGTGTTGGTTCATGGCATCTTTGTATGCCTATAGATACTCTTCCACAATTTGTGAGCCTAAATTCTTATATTGGGGACAAATCTTTTCTGGGTATGCAGGGAGATCATTGTTTGCACCAAGAAACTGTCCCATCAGGGACCCAGTATTTCCAAAATACGCAACCATCAAGGGTGTTGGGTTCTGAATATATTGAGATTTTCTCCATGAGATATTTCGAGAGAGATGAGTGTTCTGGGACATGCTAAATCCCCAAACAATGGTGGCTGACTTGGCTTTTGGGGTCCATTTCTTTTGGGTAGGAGGCTCGAGTTCAACAAACCTTCTAGGATTGGGAGTTGATCTAAGGACTCTTTCAAATCTTGCTGGTGAAAATGATCCAATCCCACTAAAGTTTTGACTCCTAAAACTATGGATTGGGGAACCCTTGGGTGGTGTAAAATCAAAACCCTCAGAGGGGGATGAGGTCATGCCCTCCTTCTAATGCCAGTTTCTGTTGATGGGACTTTGTGATCGGGTCCACCAACAAATGTAAGTTGTCACCAGGTACCAGGGTACCAACCAACTTTGCCTGTAAAGGTTGTCTGGGGAAATGAGATTCCCTAGGTCTTCAAGCACATGAGAGTTGGGTCTCGACAGTGTGGGAGCTTAGTTGGGAATGTAACTATTTTGTTCAGGGGGGTAGCTGGTTATCTTGGCTCATCTTCTCTGGGGATTTGAGTAAGCGGGGTTTCCTGCAAGCATTTACTAACTTTACCAAATAAACTTCAAAAGATACTATGAAGTTAGAAATATTCCATCTACCTATAGTTATGCCAGACATTCAAAACATCAACCATGCTCTAACATGCTACACTAAATACTGAAGAAACACAGAACCATCAGTTCATATTTAATAAATAGCGAGGTAAAGAATGTCGTTAATCTACTTAAAATATCAGAGCAAGGGACATAAAGAACATGCAACATAAAATTCCATTAACCCAGAGATCAGAATGCTAACAACATCATTGGTAGAATCCTTCCTTCTTCATTAACAAGTTTCCAGCAAGCACTGGTGCATACAACAATGGTGGCTCCAGGGGAGCATTTAACTACTGAAAGCTTCTAAAATTCAGGAGCATTGAGCTCTGCAACTAAGAACTTGATAAAACTAAAATGCTATTAGCTATGGACTACAAAATCATCAATTTTGCCGACCCTTGGAATGAGGTTGGACTTATTATTTATACACAAGTTTTGACCTAAAACTAACCTAACTTATTTTACACTTAACAATATAATACTATTTCTGGTAGTGGGTACTACCTGCGCCATGTTACAAAAGACCTCGAGACAGAGAAGGTATAACATGTCCAAAGAATAAGACAAGGAAGGAGGAGTGGAAGAATTTTCCTTGAGAAGAGAGCCAAGAGGAGAAAAGAGGAAATTTGATCCCCCAGGGATCGAGGCTACATGTCTCATTAATAGAAAAGTGGCTCCCTGTCTCTGATGCACCAGGTGTTACATTGGAGTGGTGCCTTGGGAAGACCACCTGTCAGAACCTTCTTATCAAGATGATGTGCCTTGTTGCGGTTACCTACTTTCTGACATCTTTATTAACCATCTGATAGTGACTGGTCAGCCATGGGAACTGGGACACGGGTCACTATAAAGAATTAAAAAAAACATTGGATTCGGGACTCTAGGATCTGGAAGCTTGCACCCTTAAAGAATAAATAATACAACTGATATATGGTCGATGGAATTCTCCAGACTCCAGAGAACTTTAATGTTTCTTACTATTTTTAAATGTCTCCAACACCTGGCTTATGCCTTCTTCATCTATATCTTTAATATTGTCCCATCGAATGTGAACAACCTCCAATTTTTCTTCAACATCTTCGGCCTCATTGTGGAATTCATCCACCATTTTTATGGCGTCATGTGACCAGATCATTGTCTTAGATAGTCTAGATAACCTGGCCTAGTCAAAATCTCTGGCAGTCAGATACAGGGACTCCATCTGTTCATCAAATTTACTGAGGATGAATTCCTCTGAGGTGCATGTCCCAGTGGTGAAGGGATCGACTTGCAATATTCCAACCATGAATGCTTGGAATAGGCCCAAGGGGTATTGGGCCATAGTCACCTTTTCTTTCAAGGCCTTAAATAGTTCCTTTCATACCTCAATTTTGAGGCCAATTCTAGAGTACTGGGCCTACAGGGAATCATATGATTCATCTCTTAAAATCCCTGCCTCTATGGCGGCTTCTTCTCCAATGTTTTGAATTTCCTCTAGCCCGGCCTTCCACTTTTCATACTTCACTAAATCTTTCTCCCAGATAAGAGCGGAGCCATTTGTCTAGATGATAAGGATGTCAACCTGATAAAGGCCTAGGAGGGATGCTGCTAGAAATTTTCTTATGGCAGCTACCTGCTTGGTGGCCCACCCATCTATAGCTTATGCCTTCTTCTTCATGGGCCGGAGAGAATCCACATTGCCCTATGGAAGCGGAAATCTGGAGGAAGGGGTTCGTGGGTGGATCTCGGCCAATGGCTATGTAAGTTCTACTAGAAGTGCGAGGAGATTGGCATTAGTCTCTCTTTCCTCCTTCAACTTCTGCCCCTACTTGATATATCTGGCCTCTATTGCTTTGGTGGCCTCCCTTAGCAAGTCCAGTTCACCTTGCTTGTCTCTCCTCCCTAGTGGCACTTCTATAATGTTGTAATCTTCAGGCCTTATGGCCACTACATCTGCACCTAGAGGGGGTGTTGCGATAGTCGTAACTATGTTTCCCATCAGCCTAGTCCAGAGAGTATGGACTATCCGCGCTTTCTTGGGCTTACGAGCCTCTGCATTTTTGGCCATCATTGCGGCCAAAGAGAGTAGAGTGCCTGAGGTGACCGTTGGGGCCTTTCTTTTTCTTTACTCTACCAACCATTGGGGTAGTTGGGATGGCTCTACTATTAAGACCTATGCATCAGGATTCCCTTCAGAATCTGGCAGTGTGTTCCCAGAATGTACATTTTCTTCAGGCTCTTTCTCCTTCTCTTTCTCTTGTTCCTTTTCCTATTCCCCAGAACCTCCAGTATTTTTTTCCATGCTGGCATCTTCTATCGTGATGTCTAGAACTTCTTCTTCAACATCGATAGTGCTTTTATCTTCAGGAACCTCCTCAGCTCTCCTGGCATCAGTTGAACTAACATTTTCATTTCCTAGGTTTTCTTGGTCATTTTGTTGCTGCTATTCTTTGGCCTCATGGGCCTCATCTGTTAGAATGTTTCCCTCCATTGGAACATCTTCTGGAGGTGGGTGGGGTCTCTGGCCAAAGTTTAACAATGTGGCTGCAGTTACTACCTCACTGAATGTGCTTTAGGGCACTTGATCACCCGAAGTAACCAAAGGCATCTGGAGCATGATGAACGGGGGTACAGTTGATCCCGTAGGTCCAGTTTCCCCAACCATTGGCTGCTCATCTGTGGGTTGACTTGGTGTATCTTTAGTCTCTTGGACCAGTGTCTTCTCTTGTTTAATATCCTTTTGTGCCTCATCCCAAGCCTCTTGTTCTGATGCTGCTTCTTCTTTTGGGATCTCCTGTTTATCTTGAGTAGCAATTTCGTCCACTGCTTGGCCAATATCCCCTTGCAAGTTCAAGATTTCATCCACCCCAAACACATCATCAAAATCATCATTTGGGAGAGGCCTGTCAGGGATTTCTTCAAGTTTGGGGGAATCCAAACTGACATTGACTGGGGGTATATCCGACATACCAGGGCTAGTGACTGCACTTGGTGTGGGGGTCACCTTTTTCTTTTTCTTTCTCATCAATGGGACCCCAGTCTCCAAAATATTGGTAGACTCTACCTCAGTGAAACTCTGTCTGCTCATCATCATGGCTAATGATGGGGATCCCATTGGGTGAGTAGACTCCATCAAAGTTACAAGGAGGCCAGAAGATATCTGCATGCTTATCAGCTAGCTAGCCAGCCTTGCCGACTCCATTTGTTGCTGCAGTTGTACCATTAAAGGAGTGGGACCTTGGGGAGGCACCTTAGCTGGGGTGCCCTATTTTTCTTTCCCTTTTCTCATGCTAGATCTAACGTCGGTATAATATGGGATTTCCTTTCTAATCATTGGTTTCTTTCAGGTGCTCTTGGGACATACCGGGGCAAAATATTGGTGACTTGCTTCCAAAATAGGGTGACATACCCCTTCAATTGTTAAGTCTTCAGGGGTGGCCTAGTCCGTCGGAGGGAGATCTAACTTGTCTAACCCCTGCCCCTTGTATGTTGGGTTTTCCAATGACCCTTCATCTAAGAAACCCTTTGGAAAAGTCTGAAGGTTGAGTGCCATCATGAGTCCCTTGGACGTGCACGAATGTTGTCAGGCCTGAAAATCAAAATTGTCTTGGCATTCCGCCCAAAAATCTTCAATATCTACTTCCTGTGGCAAGGATGCCTGGGGAAGTGTTGTGGGAATCTTGCCTAGAGGATCATAGATTTTCCTAGCATGGTGGAATTCCACCAGTCCTAGGATTTTCAATTCATTATCTACCTCTCTTGCCACGGTGAGGCTGCACGTATAATTCCCACACAAAAATGGGACTGAGATGTTGATAACCTTCTTCAATGTAAAGAAGGTGTGCAAGTCCATCATCTATCAGTAGAACTCCAAAAGAATAATTCTATCCCTATAATACTAGGGAAAAAGATAGGGCTTCCCAGAGATTTTGGTCACCCAAATGTAGGTGTGGTGCTGGAACTGAATAAAGTAGCAGCCATAGGTACTAACCAAGTTCATCACCTCCTACGACAATCGATACCTGAAATCCTGAGTAAGTGTTAGAATGTTTTGGTAAATGAAAGCATCATTTACATGGCAGAAATTCAGGAAACTGAGTTCCCATTGTATTTTGGGATAATGATCCCATGGTGTCAACTAGCCCGGCCTGTTTTATAGTTCACCTACTGTTCCCAATCCTGGAAAAGCCAGTCTCTGTTGGGATAGTGCCCTTAGCACATATGATGTCATGTAGAACTTAGAATTCTAGATGACACCCTTCATCTGCGTGCCCATGTGATTGGCTATGATAGTCACCCAGTTGAAGGTTTGACTATGAGTGGTGATGTAGTAAAGAAAGTAGTATATCCATGCTAAGAAATCCCAGGCATGGGGCAATCCAAAGATCATGCACAAAAATATAATGCCCACCTGAATGGGCTCTTTGAACTCCCTATAGGGAATTTCCAACTTCATCCTCCTACAATCCCTCTTTGGGGACTTTAGCCTATGGCTATTGAGATATTGTCGGGAGATAAGGGAAGCATCCTCAAACTCCTGCAACATCTAGGCCCGATTTCGGATAATGAACCCATTGAACTGTGGGATCCCCAACCCTGAGGCAAAATTTGCTACTTCTAGGTTGACAATTGTTGCTAGATACTATAATGGCCAAGGATCTAGAAGTAGAACAGTCCAAGTGGGTGCGTTGTACAAAGTTTCTAGTTGGAGTATTAACTCTAGTGATTGCACCAAACAAGGAAAGTTCCCTGCCTTAATGATGCCGAAGGTGGCCAGCTGAGTGTCCAAATTGTCTCCAGTGGCCTTCAACCTATAGATAGCTTGGATTAAGCCTTGCATTTTAGCCTAGAGGCTTGGCTCTGTGTCTATTATTTCTTGAACTTTGGAATCCACCTTGGAGCCCATGAGAACACCCTCCTTTGGATATTTGGAGGTCAAGGGCATCTTTGCTAACATCTTTTTGGCCTTGGTTTTTGTGGCCGCCTAGGTGAAAGTGGTAGGTAGCTCTGGGCTATCAGGAGGGGTGATTACCTTAGACATCTTGTTTGACTATCCACAACCTGCAAGACCAGAGAACCATTAGAACATGGAGTATATAAAAATGTCTTTAGAAATTCCAGGGAATTCGTGACCACCCTGCACTTGTTCAATAAGTGTTAGCATACATTAAAAATCATGGAATACTTAAAAATGGGCATGGGTAGGACTTCGGGGTGTTGAACCAAGTGACAAGAGGAAATGAAAGAAAAGGGATTGCTCGGGACCTAGAGTCTAGATAAAATAGCTGTTGCCATGTCGATGTGACCAGTGGGAAACTGCACTTGGATGATGTGGGTTGGAATGTGGTCACGTGATAGGAAACATAAAGGCATTAAAGGTGATAAGTGGGTGGAAATGGGGTAAATTGAATGCCAGATGGGACATGGTTTGAATTCCCACTCGTGGGAAATTAATTCTGACATTAAGGTGATGAGACAGAGGAGAGAAAAAGCCGCCATGGCTTGAACCAGTGAGGTGCCAAGTTTGAGCCGTGGTGACTCCCTCTCAACGAGCTCGGTATGGTGAGTTAAATCACAATAGAGCATGATGAACTCATCAGATTTAGAAGGATACACACAAAATATATACATAAATTTATAGAGGGCCGAAGGGTGAAACATATATACACTAAAATACATGGTATTTACAAACTGTTTATAGATTTACATAATATTTACATTAGGTACATGAACTATCCTAAGACAATATACATTATATACATTAGTTTATAACTACATAGAGGTTAGACAACCTTCTAGCAGAGCCAACTCACCAATGGGAGGCAAACCAAAAATCAAAACACAAAAGATGAACCAACAAAACCAAACAAAGCAAAACCAAACAAGGAAATAACGAGAAAAAGACAGCAAGAAACCAGAGGAAAAACTAAGAACCTACCTGGAGACACAAAGAAAAGTAGGGGAGAAGCACACTAGGAGAGCTCTGCAGCAAGTCTACCATAGAATGATCACAAATGGATACCACAAATCAGCTTGTAATCGACCACTACGCACAGAACAACTTGTAGTTTAATCACCTAACAATCACTCTGAATGCTCTAAGTGTTTTTAATTGCAGTAACTGTGAAAGTGATGGGTAATTTCCAATTATACTCTTGGGGTAAAAACAAGTTACACTCTTCTTCACAAACTCTGGAATAGGAAAACCTCCAGACTCCGGGCCCGAGGATTCCACGTAACCATACCTTCTCGCAAGAAGAAGATAGCGTGGTGGAGAATCCCAGAGTTTGAAATATGGCTCTAGGAAGAACAAACTCCAGGACTGGGTCTGAGAGACACAAGAAGACAAAAATAGAAAGAAAATAAACCCCGCAGAAGAAAAGCCTAGAGGGAAAACATAGAAAGAAGGAAAACAAGACAAGAGCAAAAGAAAAAAGGGGAACCCAACATTTTGCACACAAAATGTAGGGACGGGTATGTAGGGCATAACAAAGTCAATATATATATTATTTTTTAAAGGAAGATTAGCTCAAAAGGATATTAAAGAAAAATTTTCTTTTTTTTTCCTAGAAACCATGCATTTCATGCAACAAAGAAAGATAATAAATTTAATATTAATCCTTTTTTTTGTGAATCATTATTTTGCAAGCATGCAAATTTAACCTTAACGTTATGTGTTTATGTAGGTCTAGGACCAGAATTTGGGTAAGAACCCGGTAAGGTAAATTTTTCAATTCAAGGTAAGAAATGTATAGATCTGATGCCCTCAACCAAAATTTGATAACAAACATAATTTATCAATCAAAGAAGACTTTTTTTACAATTTCAAACCCTAATGATATTATTGAAAACTAATTCATTCCAATTGAAAACCCTTATACCCATTTTTCCTCTAACACCCAAAAATGAAACCTTTATGCCCAAAAGCACATATGTGACATGCAAACTTGAAGGAAAACACAAATTTGATCCAAGGACACATTTCTCAATTTAAATCAGTAAAACCCACAATAATAAAACAAGGAAGATCACACAAAGGATCCTAGCTTTTTGGATGCATGGAAGACAGGGATCCAAAAGCTAGAATTGACATGAACAAGATCCTAGCTCAATAACTGATGAGAGGAACATAATCCACAAATCCATACAAAGAATAATTCCAAATATGCTCCAAAATGCTCTCAAGTTTTCACAAATCCTCCATCACTTGATTTTCCTTTCTCCCTTGATTGAACCACCTCCAAAATGGCTTTCAATCCAAGGATATAGAAAACCAAGCAATTAGGTTTTCAAAAAGTGAAAACCCTAAAGGGAATATAAATTATCTAATTAATAATTAAAAGAAATTCTTTATTTTCAGTTTTCACTTAAAGCATGCATAACTCAACTTTAGAATATAAAAGCAAAGTCATAATTGAAAATTCATGAGAATATTTATATTTAAATAAATAAATCAATCATGCAACTTAAAGCAATATTCAATAAATCAACTTTGCACAATTAATTACAATTAATTAAATTTAATATTTATTAAATCTTAATTATTTAAATCAAGACTTAATAATTAAATCAATTAATTAAATATAGGCATTTAATTAATATTTAATTATTAAATAGCCATATATTTCATATATCAATGTTTTAACCTTATTAAAGGTGTAATAATTAACATTAATATTTTCCATAATTATTATTAATTAAATCACGCCAAAAGCATCATTAAATCACCTGAAAACCATCTAAATAGATAAACAACTGAAATAGACAACAACTGAAATAGAAACCCAAACACACACAAACAGGCTCATGAATCCGTGTCACTTTATGGATTCGAACACTAGGGTATTCAATCAGATTCTTCTCCATCTCTGGGACAAAATAAGGGTTTAGGGTATGGATTTGGACTTGAATATTATCTCCTCTCTCTTACCATTGAGATATTGCGATAGAGCACACTCACTCCTGCCAATTTAGGGAAGACATAGCCTGGTACCTGTAAACCTACAATCACAAAGGTGAACATATGCATACAAAGTATAACAAACAATGGTTGAGACTAGTTTATCATGTGGATTTTGCTGAAGCAAGTAACTATGCCTTTGTCTCATACCATACCAAACACAGCAAACTGTAATGCAAAATATCACAATAATCCATGTGCATATAAATATGGGGTCAGTATTGTTAGAAAACCTTAATCAAAAGACTTCATAACATAAAAATAACCAACATGAAATAATCATACATCATATGCAAATAGATGATATAATACAACTAACAATGGATCAATAGCATAATGAAAAGTGATACATGTGAATATCCTTAAAATCACCTGAAATAGTTAACACACACATACTATGGTTTAAAAAGAGATCAGAAAGAGACACAGAAAGGTAGACTAAGGGGTAGGTATTACATTTACCAAATTCATCAGTGAGACAAAGGATTGCTTAAAGGAAATTTTGGATATGTATAGGTATTGTCTTTGGTGGCTTGTTTTTGTTGACAATTTTAGAGGATGAATGGAATCTCTTGAAATATAATTTTATGGACTAGGAAAGACATATGATTACTTCAAGGATGAAGGAGGAAAACATAGAATAAAGGTTAGTGAGGTCCAGGCTGAGTTTTTGTAGTTAAAGAGACATATAGAAGACCTAATGAAGACTTTTTGGCTAGTTAAGGATTTGGTCTAGGTACCCTTATTGATGATGAGAGTTATGAATGGAAGATTCAGTCTCTGGACTAGATTTCATCATTTGACATGCTAGTAAAGCATTATAGTCTATGCTCCTAGATGGGTGTTGTTGTTTCTGAGTGGAAGAAGAAGCTTCTGATTATGAAAGAAAGGTATAAGAATATTTTTACTGTGTAGACTGTTGTATTTCTTTAAATTTTTTGAGTTCTATTTTTTGGCCCTTTTCCATCATGGAAAAAAGGGGGAGATAAAGAGGAAAATAAAAAAATTAATGAAGTATCTACTCAGGGGGATATTTTCTTTTGGGATGTCTAGAGTTTCTACATTTTTTTAGTTTTTTTTTAGTTTTTCCATCAATGCCAAAGAGGGAGATTTTTAGAGATGTTGAGATTTTGTTGGCACTGTTGTCATTGAAGTCAAAACCTCCATATCGGTTTCTTGGTAGTATTAGTTGGTTGGTTATAGTGTCGATTGGATGTCTTTGGTTGTCGGTTAGACATCAAGTTTTACAGAGAATATATTTTGTACATATTTTTTTGGTGTATGGTGTCGAGTGTACTTGGTTCTACTAATGAATAACCTCTTTCTAGTACATCATCATGTTTTAATGGTTGCATTTATGTTGGTATCAATTGCCTTTTGTGCTTATAGAGTTCTTCTAGGTGTTCCTGCTACTTGGACATTCCTGTAGTTCATCAAAAGTTTTGGTATAGTGTTCACATTTTTTATATGGACAGATTCTATCAAGTTTCATCTATTAGTTAGTTCATAAGTTTTGTTTATCAAGACATGGTCTTGGTTGTGGTATTTACCTATCTTTGGTAATTGTTCTATGTAACATGCATATCTTAAGTGTGACCTATCTTTAGATCTTGTAGTGATGTGGTATGAATATTTCTCTTGTACGACCTATGTTTGGGTTTAGTGGTAGGGTGTTAAATGTAATTATCTTTTGCATTGTAGCTGACATGTTTTGTGGCTTGGATGACATGTGTAATTATCTTAGTGGATGTTATAAAAAGAGAATTCATTTTGTGTCTGAGGAGTGTGTATATGTGGGTGTATAAATTTGTGGTAGTAGTATGTAAGTAGAAGGAAGTTGAGAGAATTATTACTGTGCTATCAAGAGAATTTTCTACTACTATTTTGCAAAGGTTTGGTATATGCAGGCAAAAGATCTATATTGGATCTATTTCTATTGTTAACTACTGTGCTATCAACTGGAACTGTTTCATGCATAGGCAGATACAACTCTATCGGTTCATATTTTATTAGTAAATTATTTTGTATTGGTAGTGAGCCTATTTGTATTGGCAGTTAGCCTTTTTTTTCTAGGTAGCCTAACCGACAGTGAGCCAAATGATAAAATCAATAGTGATCCCTTGTAAAAATCACCTTAGTTGGTGTCACCTTAATTGCTGTTCATTTCATGAGAATTAGTTTCTCCATGGTTTTTCCCAGCTTGGGTTTCCATGTAATTTCTTGTGTTTATTGTGTTGATGTTTTTGTGCTTTCATGTTTATATATGTTATTAGTTTTTGATTGGTTTAAGTAAATACCAGTTTAGTAAAAGTTTAAGAAATTATTTGTGAATAACTGATTCACCCCCTCTCAGTTATTTGACTTATTCAATAGAATGTGTGTCTTATTTATTGCTATAGTAGTGAGTAATATGTTTATTGAAGAGACATAGCTGTATCATTGGGAACTTTTTCAAGTTTCTCCAACATTGACCATAATTAGTGGAGGATGTCAAATCAAGGAGAAAATGTTGGTATGTAGTGGTTGATCATGCAAGTATTATACACTCATAAATTTTTTAGGATTAGGTTAATTTTGTCAGCCGATTTTGTATATCACCTCAAAAAAGACTTGATAAATAAGTGATTGTGTGATGTGAAATCATCATATTGTAATTTTCTCTTTGCTAGATAATAAAATAAGTGGATGATTTTTTCTCTAGTGGATTCATCCCATATTTGATAAGCCATGTTAAATATCCATGTTATTGTATTTCTATCTTTCTTATTTATACATTATCTTAATATTGTTTATTGCTCATATTTGTCTAAACCCTAACAAAAAATTTAAACTCCTTCAATAACCACCAATAATTTTGATCAATGGTGGACATTTGAAGTCAGTAAATGACTTTATTGATTGATATTGAGCCTGCATTAATAAACATCATTTTGTAGCATTTTAAGGTATATGAACCTCAATTTTACCTTTATTGTATCATTAAGGTCATTGATGTTGGTTAAAGTGGTGTAATGTGGTTTTGCCTGCATTTTTGAGATTTGATATTTTGGAAGAATTCAAAGATAATGGAAGACCCTTATAAAAGTCCTAAACCTAAAAGGAAAATGAAATAATCAAGGCATGTGAAACAAGATTTGATTGATCTATTTCCTAGCTCTAGTCCACAACCTAAGCAGTCTTAGAGCTGGAACCCTAAGATTGGTAAAGTAGATGACATTAAAAAAAAATTGAGATATATGGACTCTTAAATGGGGTTTTTAAAATGTATTTAGCTAACACTATAGAAATATGTATAAAGACCGTCCTATCTACAATCCTTGGAGGATAAATCTAGGGAAATTGGTCATCTCAAATGTCTTTGTGAATGTCAAGTTGATGAGAGTCCTTGCTAAGAATTATGAACAAGCAACAAGAACAATTTACACTGAAGATAAATCCTCATTTATCCCTATCACATGGGATTATATTTCTAAGGTTTTCAAATTTGGATTTTATTTTTTACTTAAAACTAAATATTGGATATCTTAAGGATGAATATTTTAGAATAGATATAATGACTATAAAATATGGAAATTACATCTGAATAGACTTAGAAATGAGAAGAATAATCTAAGAGTATTTGAGGATGAAGAAGAACCCCCATTTTTAGTTAATTTATTTGAATTATTTTATCACTACATATACTATTCAACATGTCAATTTCTAGGTTTGAAGGCTCATACAAAAATGTTGATAAATCCCATAGTGTTGACAGATGATGTCTAGAGCTATGGTGCTTGATAATTTGATTATGAAAAATATTTGGCAATAGAGATAGTTAATAATTTGAGTTCCATTAAAAATGATGAAAAATTTATATATTTTAAGCAGTATTCATTGTTAATGCTTCTTATTTTGTATGAAGGATAGGAAACAAAGATATGGAAGAGACATTTAAGAATTAGAGATGAGGATGATGATCTAAATTTGAGGGATGTCCATTTTGGACCCTAGCCATCTAGGATAGAAGATGTATTAGGTCCCATATATGTTATTTGAAGATTTTTGTGTTAAGTAAGTATATATGCTACATGACCATCCATAGAATTATTGTTTATCCCCTAAAACTTAGATATTTCTGGTAGATTTGATAAACAACAAATCTTCCCAAGAACACCTGCATGCAAGACTATCACAGAAGAAGCAAAGACAGAAGAGAGAAGAGAAACTATGGAAGCCAAAAGGCCAGAGACATGAAATCCATGTTGACAGAAAAAACTTCTATATTATCAACAATAGAATAGATTACAATCTCGGTATGAAATGCAAAGAAGTGAATCCTTATAAAAGGAATCACAAAACCCTGAAGGAAACCCTAAAGAATTATAAAGTGCCTAAGTGAAACTTAAGCATAGAGTAATAACTTAAATAATTAAATCAACATGATAATAAGCAAACTAATGATTACTCTAACACCTGCCCTTAAGGGTAACTTAGGGAGAAGCAAAAATAGCTAAACTACTGTAGAAAGCAGGAAAGATGGGTCCCGACAACAAGGCCTGATCAGGTACCCAAAACAAGAAAGAAAACTAGATGAAGAAAACTAAGCCTTCAATCTAGGGAAAAGATGTCCCAGAGAGAGGAACAAGAATAGAGCAAGAAACATCTCCGAAGCATGAAGCTGAAAACTCTGTCAGAATAGACTGCTGGAACCCCCACTGAAGTGCATGACCAGGTAGAGAAGACAATGTCTGAAGAGCT
>MU225495.1:2259792-2273786 GCA_018584345.1 Thuja plicata | reverse complement strand
ATAAATCATAAATGAAAGCTAAACATCTTCAATTCTAATTGAAATTTAGACTAATTATGCAAATTAAGCTTTAAAACATGAAAATCAAATGCAAATTGACTATAATATTGATGCTCTCCAAAAATCACCCTCTCTAATGAAGAAAAGAAGTCCAATTTATAGAAAACCATGGAAAGAGAGTGAAGAGTTTCTTGAAAAGAAACAGTTGGCTCTTCATTCTCCATTTGAGACAAATAAGAAAAGATTATTTAAATAAAAGGGTGAATTATTGCCACATAAGTGTCCTTTCACATGGAATTATGAAATTCCTTTTCGAGGATAATTCATCCAATAATTAAATAACCTTTCAATTCCTTTTATGTATATTAGCCAAAGGGGGTGGAATTGATTTAATTAAAAGCACTTAGGACTTTAGATTTAAATCAATTAATCATAGGGATTTTTAGCTAATAATCATTGAGGATTAGGAATTAAATGTAATATCAGATTTATGCAAATTTGGGTTTTCTGCATTTGAAACTCAGTCAATTAAAGTCAATTAAGAGAAGAAGTTGCCTAGTACAATAGGACTTCGAGTATAAGAAAATTGAAGGAATTCACCAAAATTGATTAGGATTATAAGGTGCCAATTTTGGGGTGTTACATTAACCACCCTGTTAGGAGTGGCCTTGTTAGAGGTCTTCAAACACTTCAATGTAGAAATGCCACCTTGTGAGAGGATTTATGAAAGACTGTTAAGTATACTCTATTAAGAGATTGGGATCACTACTACAATTGTTAGAGAGTAACAATGAGTTTGACCTGATTAAAGAAGCAACTGTCTTTGCAGATTTAGATCTCTATTTTGGCTTTAACTAGATCCTCATTGATCAAATATTATTTTGCAGCTCGGTCTGGATATTCTATCCTTAATCAAAATTCCATCTTATTTTTCCTTCATTCTTCATATCAAAAAACTCTACAACACATTAAATCCAAAATTGACCATGTATATATATGATAACCCTTGTCAAGTCAGCTTGAATACCCTTCCAAATGAATAATAAAACTTAAGTCTGTCAGCTGCAATTAACCAATTAAACATAAAGTGTAAACTATTGTTAGTTAACTCGGTTAAAACTTTAATCCTTTGATGCTTGACCATTACTCAGATGAAACTAAATTTACTGTAATGCTCGAGTGAACTCGGTTAGTACTAAAAATTACTTGGCTGATACTAGAGTCATCTTCAATGCTCGAGAGAGCTCAACATACACTGACTGTGCTCGGTTAGGTTTAGACATATGTGTTACATCACTACATTTTTTTTATAAATTTGTGTAACATCAATGACAATACACAATTGAATAATTGTCTTCAACAACAGGAGCATCTTAGGATCTTGGCAATCTTGTATCAACCAAAAATATTTTCTTTAGTTTGTTTTATGTTATGTTCCAGTTGGGCATTTTTTGGTTTTTTCAGTGGTGGTTGATCTGTTCTTCTTATTTTTGGTTGTGTTCATGACAACATGTTCTTAGCTTCATCTTGAAGCTTTAACTATGATTGCACCTCATTTTGTTTCATCACACATAAGTTATGGAAGATTCTTCACGTATTTATCCTGTTCTTCATTTCTCGGTTGGTCATTGTGATTTCTGATCGGTTTCCTGATCTTCTGGTTGGTTTTTTTAAGCATGATCATGCCAGCTCATTATTAAGTTTGAGGTCGACATTTATACGATTGCATCACTTAAATATTTCATTAGAGGTTATTCTTTAAGATTTGGGTCCTGGCCTATTTGGGTGTAATGTAATCTTTTCAAGGATGACCGATGATTGTGATGACTTTATAAGCTTATGGAATTGTTCCTAAGGAGAAAGATGATCTCATAAGATTATTTGTGTTAGCTTGAATAGGATTTGCAAGATTTTCAGTGTAATTGGGCCTATGTGCTTGTCATGTATGACTGGTATGTGAAACAACATGTTGCAGATCTATTATAAATTATTTTTCATGATAATAAAAAGTTGAATCTCTTGTTTTTACCTAGTTTGTCTTGTTTTCTTCCACTGTGTTATGTTGGCTGCAAGGGTTGGACTAATCTCCTTGAGGTTTCTCAATCATTGAATTCATTAGGTGGTATTAGGGCAAGGTTGAAGGATGAACCCTAGAAGGCTAGAGAAAATGATGGAAGACTTTAGAGTAGAGATGAGGAATGAGATCAAAAGTGTGTTGATTGGATTAAGGAGGAATCTTGAGACTGAAGAGGAATTTGAGGAGGTTGTTGAATATCTTGAGATTGTAGATGTTGAGATCCCTACAAATGAGGATAGATTGTTGTGAGTTATGATACAAGTAAGTAAAGGTCATAAGATGGATGTTTCTACTTTCACTAGTTCATTGCATCTTGAGGATTTGATAGAATGGATTAGAGAATTAGAAGATTACTTTGAGATTGAAGATATCAGAGGTCCATAGAGGGGTAGGTTAGCACAGATTAAGTTGAAGGGTCATGCTGCCTTGTGGTGGAAGGAATTGCAGATATATAGAGAAGTGCATGGAGAGAAAAAAATCACTAGATGGAAGGTGATGGTTGCTAGGTTAAATGCTAAATTCATTTGCGAGGATTATGAATTGGAGTTTTTCAACAATTTGTATAATTTAAGGCAGAAGGACATGATTGTGGAGGAATATATAGAGAATTTCTATAAGATGACTATCATATTTGGTCACAAGGAGGTATCTATGGAGAAGGTGGCTAGGTATGTTAATGGTATGAGATTTAATATTCAGGATGAGTTGAGTATGTTGAAGATTATTACTATTGAGGATTCTTATTAGTATGCATTAAGGGCAAAAGATAAGTTAAAAAGGGGACAAGGTAACCTTGGAGGAAAATAAAAGCAAGTTAGCAACAATGTCAAGGAGAAGAAAACCATTGAAGTTGAATATGATCAGAAGATACTTATAAGAGGGAATGGTAGAAAAGAGTTCAAGGACACCTGTTTCAAATGTTGTGGCATAGGACATAGGGCTTTTCAATGTACTGGAGGAAGTAGTAATAACATGGGTAAACATAATCTTATGGCACATGAGGAATAGACTACTAGTGAAGTTGTGGAAAATGAAGCTGAATGTGATATAAGAGAGTCTCTTATGCTTAGGAGAGTAATGTTAAGTAAGAGGGAAGCTGAACCTTTACAAAGGAGGAATTTTTAAGGACTGTTTGCAAATCAGGAGGTAAATGTTGTAAAGTTGTTATAGATAGTGGTAGTACTAAAAACTTAGTATCAGAAGAGATGGTGCAGAAACTTGGATTGAAGAGGCTTAAACATCCTTTTCCTTAAGGGATAGGTTGGTTTTTAGATGATCATAGGGTTGAGGTGAAAGAGAAATTTTTGGTTAATTTCAAAATTTGACCTTACAGAGATGAAGTGTTATGTGATGTTGTGTCTATGAGTTCTTGTCATGTTCTATTGGGAAGACCTTAGAAATTTGATAGAGGAGCTATTCATGATTGTAGAAGAAATTTGATCATAATAGAGAAGGATGGACATGATTTTACCTATTTTATTTGAAAGAAGCTAAAGGAGGAAGTACAAGGAATTTGAGTATGGTGAAGAGTTATTGTTTAGAGAAGCAAACTACAAAGGTTATTATGGATCGGAAGAAGGATCTTGTAGGTGGATCTGATGAAGGAAATTTATTATCTAACTTTAATAAGGGTAAAGTGGAGTAGCACATGACTTTGGTTGCTAAATAGATAAGAGTTTGTAATAGAGGTAGATCAGTTATGAAAAAGGGAAGAGGTAGTGTTATGAGATCTAGTGTTGATAGAAGGTATTATGGAGTGAGTAGAAAGAAAAGTATGTTGATGGATCTGACAGAAGAGAGTGCAGAGGTGCTGAGGTAGAGAGTTGTAGACAAGGAGGAGCTTTGGATATTGGAAATCTTGCATAAACCAAAAATATTTCCTTTAGTTTGTTTTTTGTTATGTTCCAGTTGGGAAGTTTTGGGTGTTTTTGGTGGCGGTCGATCTGTGCTTTTTTTTTTGGTTGCAGTTGTGAAAAAGTGTTCTTAGCTTCATCCTAAATATTTTCCTATGATCACACCTCATTTGGTTTCATTGGACATAGTTTATGGAAGATTCTTTACGTATATGTCATGTTCTTCATTTCTTGGTTGGTCACTGTGATTTCCAATCGATTTCCCAATCTTTCAGTTGGTTTTTCCTAGCACAATAGTGCTAGCTCATTATTATGTTTGAGGAAAAAAAATTTATATTATTGCATCACTTAAATCATTCATTGGAGGTTATTCTTTAAGATTTTGGTATTTGGGTATTGTTGGAGATTTGATTCTGAACAGTTGATTGATTGTATGTTTTTCATTGATGACAACATATAATACACAGCAGTACTTTTGTATGTACTTATCCATATGATGACATGAAGACTTGTGTGGATAGATACATGTTTTTGACATGTTTATTATGCTATGTTCATACACGCAGACCCAAATATGATGTTTCAGTAAAGATATGTAATTTTGTTGTTGACGGTTACAGTTCTAGAGGAATAACAGTTTAAGGACGACGTATGTAATGTGTTTATTGAGTTGTGCCTATCTTCAGGATATGGGTGTGTATATTCATGTTTAGTTATGAGTTTTTGATATTAATCTAAAGGTGCCAAATTTATTTCAAGAAGATTACAAAGTTATGGTTAAATTGGTGAAGCCGACTTAGTGAAGCAACGTGTCTATTCAGTTTATACTCGCGCGGTTGTAATTATGCTTGCACACTTAGTAGAGCTGACAAGGATGTTATGAAGAGTTTTCTTACAGGTCCCATGATCTCATACTTGGTGTATGTACTTATAGAAGGTCATTTGTGATAAGAAGAGTTGCGAAAGACAGAGATAAGAAAAGCAGAGCAGAGTGTTAATGCAACAGAGCTATATTTATCATATGTTGATAATATAGATATTGAAGCTAAAGCTTTCAAAATATAGATAAGATTTTTGTATTTCTTTACACGAGGTTAAAGCATCGACGCACAAAAGGAACTGATCAGACAAGCAGTGTCACAAACAATAGTTCACCTTATTGATACAGTGTGTATCAAATAACCAGAAGGTTGTAGCCTTCACCACTTGGACAGTGAGTCCACCACCCCTAACAGGATTATTGTAAAAGAATCCTAATAGGGCCAGACCCTTAACCAAGTCACTATACTACTGCATTGTAATGAACAACTCCTAACAGGGTTGTATGATCTTTTAACAGGGATTACTATAAACAGTATAGTTCTTTGTGGGTACTAATTCCCACCGGGGTTTTTACCATTTGGTTTCCCTATAACCAACTTGATGTGTTGTGTAATGTGTTATTTGAATGTGCATTTACTTTGTATCAATCTAGATTAATAAGTATAAGAAAAAGATAAAGTTGTTGATAACTGATTCACCCCCCCCTCTCAGTTATCCTTGAAGTATTCTAACAGGTATAATGTATTTACTCATTTCTTGGGGAATGTAATCTTTTCAAGGCTGACCAATGATTGTGATAGATTTATAAGCTTATGGACTTATTCCTAAGGAGCAAGATGATCTCATAAGTTTATTTGGCTTGGCTTGGATAGGCTTTGGAAGGTTTTGAGTGTAATCAGGCCTGTGTCCTTGACATGTATGACTTACATGTGAAACAACATGTTGTAGATCTATTGTAAATAATTTTTAATGATAATAAAAAATTTATTCTCTTATTTTTACCTACTTTATCTTGTTTTCTTCCATTGTGTTGTGCTAGCTACAATGGTTAGACTGATCTCCTTGAGGTTTCTCTATCCTTGACAACATAATTTTGTATGTTTCAAAGTGAATCAATTACATTACTATATTGAATGAATAAGTATGTCTATGTCTAATAGGGATATGTCCTTTCACCCTATGTACCATGATAATGCTATCCATATGGCTTCTTATTTTTCATATTAAGTTGAACAAGCTACTGCCTATAAGGAAAGTAACTTGGTAGAAGAAAGATATCGACATAATAAATATGCTTACCTCCCACCCACCCTTTCTCAACCTTCTTGGTAGCCTATCCATGCTTACAATAAACCCAAAGAAGGTTATTTTTATTCAAATCAATAGTATTGTCTTCCTAATTAACCCCAAAATGCTAATGATTTTGTAATTGATGAGATCAAAAGTATATTGCAAGAATTCAACAAGAGGATGGATGAGATCAAGAGACAAAAAGAATTTGATTTGCATCCGGAAGAGTGAGCTTATGAAACCTATCTTCACAAGAAGGAGATGGAATTTTTAAGGAGGTAGTACAAAGAGTATCTTTCAAAGGAGATAGAAGAAGAAGATGAGAAGATGAAGTTTTTATTTGCTCAAGCTCAGAAAAATTAGACTAAATCAGCTCCTTTGACTCCCATCTTCAATAAAGCTCCTTCAACTACATTGGATCTGCCTATGAAATAAGAGGTTCTTGAGGTCAAAATTTCAGGCTTTAGATAAGGAGAGTCTCCTAAATATCCAAAATAAAAAATTACAAGTTTTAGGAACCCTCATTCATTTCAAGAAAAGACTTTTGAGGAACTTATTCAAGAATCCCACCCAATTGTTACTTTTCCAAATCCATTAATTGGAAATGAAGTTCTCATACTCAATACACTGTGACTCATACAGGATGAACCTACATAGTCTTCTAAATTTGAAATCCCAAGTTTTTAAACTATGGTGTCTCAAGAAAAACCTTTAAGAAAACCCATTGTATTTCAAGAAAACCCACAAAAACCATAAAATTCTATACCAAATGAGTCTTATCTAGAGAGACAAACTAGTGAGTGAGGTAAGGAGTTTTGTGAGATACAAGAAAAGGCTTTTCTGGTAGTACATTTGTGAATGAATTTTACGATGAAAAATCAGACCTGTTGTAAGAAAATGATGAGCATACTTAGCTAGGACAACAAATAGAAGAGAATAAAAATGTTGAAAAGGAAGAGTCAATATATTTGTTTGATGATTTACCTCGCTATGTTGAGGAAAATAATGAAAAGGTAACTGATTTCTTTGAATAACTTACTAATTTTGTTAATTGTAATCATGAAGGAATGTTTGAACTAACTACAATGGAAAGTGTTGAAGAAAAAGAGGGGATAGATGATTTGGATAAAGTGCTTCTATTTTAGGAAGTAAATGAAGAAAACATTGGCTTTAGAGAATAAAAAGATGATATAGGTGTAGTATTTCATCAAATTGAGCAAACTAAAGAAAAAGCCTTGTTTCTCAAGGTATGGACCTAAATATGCTTTCAAATCTTTAAGAAAATAGGCATTCAGTTGACACAAATTTTGAAGTGCATAAGAAGATCAGTGAGGATCTTGAGGAATATTATTTCTTTGGCATCATAGATGATTTTTTTTTAATCTTGATGAAAAGTTGACACTTCCTAAATCAAAATCTTATTAGAAGCATTGTCAAATGGGGGAACCCATTATTCTCCTTGATTCACATGAAAAAAATAAGTTCAAACATCAAGATGATGCCAAATAAATGGCTCATGGGTATTAAGCAAAGGTTCCAAATCAAGAAGATGAGGTCAAGAAACAAGTCAACCAGTAAGAGATCAATTTGTTACTTCCAAAATTTATTCATTCAAGAGGCTATCCTATTAGACATATGGTATTAACAGAGGCCAAAAAACCATCTGAGGTTATGCTTTCACCCAAGCATGAAGCTTCAACCAAAGGGAAACAAAATCACCATATCTATTTGCTTCAAAACAATGGAAATGAACAACCAAAATAAGTGGGTAAGTGGGTTTTGTTGGAAGTCTAATATGGGAAAGCAGTATACTAAGAAATGGGGTGAATTAGATCTATAAATATTTTACACTTCTAAAACAAAACTTATTCAACATGTATTCATAAACATAAATTGAAATGTTGTAATATATCTAACATCTAATCATATCCATATTGAACACATAACAAATATTTGGTAACCTAGAAACCCTTGAAGGTAAAAATAGGGTAGGGATGACACCCATAAATCTTCACTACTATAGTAATAAAGTGTTCCTGTTAGGGATACAAAGTTTGATCACTTTTGATGATCTACCCTATGAGGGGTCTTCCCTATTAAGATCTTACAAACTTATACAATCTACCTTGTTAAAGGATTTAAACTCACAACTAAGTAAGAACTGTGTTAAGAGATTTACAAAGGCCTGTTAGGACTACTCTATTAAGAGATTTACTCTGATTCACTTGTTAGAATGTTTCAGTACCTGATCCTTTGTCCTAAACTTCAAATTATGATAACGGATCTCCTCTTTCCAACTCTTAACTGATCTCTCAATCTGATATATATCTTTACTGTCCTTCACTTCTCTACTCTGTCACTCTACCTGGTTTATGCTTCTAATATGCAAAACTCTAATTCACATACACACTCAATCTTTTCTCCTCACATCTACATCTACACACATACATATATTAGGGTTTGAAGAATCTCATATATAGATCATCTGATGAAGCATCCAGATAAAGACCAGTGATCTAGATTCATCACATTTTTCTGCTTAAGCACCCCTTATTTTGATTGCTTTCATTTCTTGCATAGGGATCAATGATCTCTAAAATAATGCGTAATTAATGCATTAAATATCATGGATAATTATTAAATGATTCATAGAATTTGTCCAAAATAGTTTACCTAAGTTTTTGTGCCATTCCAAACACATTTATCAAAATTGTCTTACTCGGCATAAGTAAACTCTGATGCTTGGTCAAAATTGTCACTCGACACAGACTGTCTATGCAACTCAGCAATCATTATGCTCAGTAACTACTGAGTACTCGGTGACCACTGACTCACTCAGAAGTAACTATTTCTCAGTCTCGGCCTTAGTGGGATGGCTCAGTCATAGTGATGACCGACCAACCAGCCTTGATTATGACTAAGTGTGTGACACTAATAGACAAAAAAAATTGGAGATCAATAGGTTTATCTCTTTCTTCAAGAGTCATTACAACAATTGATCAAGTGTTTGTCATTTCATCATATCCTGATGGTTATTCAAGATAATGTCAGGCATTCCAAATTGAAGAAGAAAGACAGTTATTTCAATCAACCTGTAATGGATTTGTTTGAGTGATATTGTCATTTGGTAATTCTAAGTTAGGTTAGGATTTTCATTTTCAATAAGATGTTGTAGCATAAAGTTTTAGTCTCAATTCTTGAGTTTTGATTCATGTTTTTGAGTCTAGTTTTCATATCTCCAAGTTTTATAGCACATTTTTAAAAACCCAGTGTTTGTTTAGGTGTTGTCATATATTTTAAAGTGGCTACATAAAAGTATGTTTCAGTATTTTTTCAGTCAAATAAGACTCTATGCCCAATGGATATCATATAGGCTATTGGTCCTTACTTTTGAGCAAGAAAACACCTTTGAGAGGTCACCAAAATGTTTCCTATTTTTCACTTTCAGGTAAAAAATAGTTTGACTTAGGGCCCTAGTTTTATTAAAGTTTTTGGTCCTATAGTTAGAATTGTCTCATATACATTGATATTACTGAAATAAATTTTTTAAATTCAAGAGCCTTTATTATTAATCACAAGTCTAAAATGGAGGCCCATTATTGTATGTTCATTTTTATTAATAAAAAAGGTTGTGCAAAGGAAAGGTCACGAGTCTTGTTTGGAGGGAATTGTTCAAATTTGCATTTTGTCATTTTTCTTAACTTTAGTTCCAAACCGTGGTCAAGACAAGAACCTAAGGTTTTTCCAAGTTTGAAGCCCTAGTTTCATCTTTCTTCTCCATGGCCATGAATAAAATAGAAATCCTTTCAAAATAATAACATATGCATGAAATGCTAAAGTTTATAATAAAGAAAAACAAATATATGGTTAACAATAATTTTAATGGAGTGAAAATGCCAAGACTCGTACAAACATAGAGATGAGATGAAAGATTGAGATAATAATGTTGATAAATAGTGATTAAGCATCCATAGTCATGTTTCACACATATTTCAAAAGCCATGAAATGAGATTTTTTTTTGGACATAAATTAGAAAACATTAAAAAAACCTATTAAATTTCACAAAATCGTAGTTTGTATTTCTAGGGAAATCTTCATCAGTTTGTAATAGCACAGTAGATGAACACACAACAAAATGATGGTTATTTCTAGTTAAGGGTAGTTTGGTGGTAAAAGAATAATCAGTTCAGGCCTTGATTATTGGGATTTTCTATTAGGATTAAGTAATATTGAGAGAGGGTTGAATCAGTATTACAACACTTTAATTAAAACTTAACAAATTCAAGCTTAACCATGCAATTACTGAAATAAGAAGAACATACACATAAAATAAATAAATCATAACACCATGATTTGTTCATGAGGTAACCCTGGCCAGGGGAAAACCCTTGTAGGTATGATACCCACAAGTAATTCACTAAGAGTATAATGTCCTTGTTAGGAGATCTAGCCCTGTTAAGAGCTTAATATTACATTTAGTACTTATCCATGTTAAATGATAGAAACCTTGTATACAAGGAGCTCACTTCTCTTACAATACAAAACTATCCTTTACAATGATTTATCAAAAAGTGAACTATACAAGAATCTACTATGCTCAAGTAGTCCTAGTTATAGCTCACAATATCCTCTGTCTAATTTTGACATCACATTGCATCTATCTATTCCACACATATTTTCACTTCTCAAAACATCTTCACATATATACTTGATCTCATAACTCTTCCATTCGGATCAAAAATACATCACAAAATGTGTCCAACACTTAATCAAATAGAAAATACATAGTTGGAGATCATACATCAACAAAGTAGGGTAGGACCCAAACCAATTCCAAAGTAGCACTTATAGATTCCACATTATACTCCCTTAAACATCATGACCAGTTATCTTCCATGTTTCACTATCGCACTGTCTTCGCATAACTTCAACAAGTTGTAACTTTCTCTAGTCAACTCATAAATGAAATAAACCTTAACTAAAGGTATACTACATCCCCTAATACATTACTCTAAGCTCACAGGACTTAAGTCATCACATGCTATGCTCGCCAATAAAAAATGTGTAATTGTACCCTATCAATTGCTTCCTGGACTTAGTCATTTTTCCAAATAGAATATCCATAACTAGAATGTATTCCAAGTGAACATGCCAATAATTAGTGTTTTCATAAATGAAAACCTCTATTCTATACTTATCAGGCAACTTTCCAACAATCTCCCCCTTTGGCATTGATAGAAACACTTAGCAAAAAATAACTAAGTGTCAAATACCAAACTTCACTTCTGACTATACATTTTTCATACTACACTTATTATTCCCCCTTTGACATCAATGCCAAAGGTATACTAAAATAATATATCTATATACATATCAAAATTGTAGAGATGCTCACCAAAAACTCATACCATATGAAGAATGTCTTGAAAAGATGTTTCCAAGATCTTTGAATCTACTTTTCATGTCTTCTCCAAGGTCTGACCTACATGAATAATACCATTCAAAGAAAAGGATGATATTTCTGCATCCTTTAGTACCATAGGAAGAGATTCATCAAGGGACTTCTTCAATGTCTCTATGTCCTCAAGGTGTTTCTCTAGAATTGATAGTTTAGGAGTAAGCATACTCCTCAACATAGAAAATATCCCCAACACTTTTGACTTCTCATTTTCAAGCACACTAATTTTTTCCACTAACCTGGACACTTCCTTATCCATCTCAGAAATAGATTGTGAGGAGGAATTACAATTATTTTCCAAATCATCCAATGTCTTCTCATCATTATGGATTATGTCCACCACATTCTGTACATGCCTAGAATGATTTATGAAATAGTTGTACATCTTCTTTCCATGATTAATGTAAGACCTAATACCAGATATAGTGGTATATAATATACTGATATCCCACTTCAATGAAAGGAATGTATCCTCTAACCTATTTTCCATGTACTCTCTCTCAACTTTCATAGAAACAGCCTTCTCCAAAGAAGTAAAGTGAACATAAAATTCATCAAGGAATTTTCTCAAGTTATCCACTGTATCATTTCCTTGAAAGGTCAAAGGTAAGGGTAGAATGTTGTTTATTCTTCTACAACCTTGTCCAATACATTTTTCTTTTTCTTTTTCCTTTGTTCTGATCTCTCCTTAGCCTTAGAAAAGTCTATGAATGACAGTTTCATCAATTTATCCTCATCCATGCCATCAACATCAATGTTCATAGGTTTATCATCACTTGCCAAAAATAGAGTTGAAGAGATGGGAATTGATACATTAGTTTCTTCCTTAGCTTCTTCCTCAATCTCATCTTCCTTCTTTACCTTAACCAAACTCTCTTTAGGTTCTTCCTTAGTGTCTTGATGTTTTTCCTTAGTAGCTCCTTTCATTTATTCCCCAGTAAATGTGCCAAGATCATGTGTATTGATTGTGCTATGTTCATTTCTGCCATCTTCTTCAGTCATTGTATCAATATTCCTTTGAATGGGTCACCAATATCCTATGAAGTGTTTTAAGACACATGCACACTAGCAACAAATAAGTATGGTTTCTTAAATGTACTGAAGAACTGGTTACTACCATCTTCATCCTTATATGAGTCAATGTGTACTTTTGCAGACTTAGAAGACTCTCCTTTCAAAATGGTTTTGGGCTTAGTAGCCTTTTTCTTGGGAGGTTAAGACTCTTCTAGTTCAACTTCCATTATTACCTTATCAATAGCCTTTTTAGTTTCTTCAATTATTTCATCATACTTTCTCTCCATAATATTTATCAATCTAGTTTTTACTCTCTGTAGGGGCTTAATGGCTTTCATTATTTTTTTATGCTCAACAACTGAAACAATAGGTATCATGTTTTATATGGATTTTACTCTTATCTATTCATATCCTTTAAGTGTTAACTGCTTCCTCACCTCTAATTTATCATACAAATCCTTAGTAATACTACCTTTTATTTCAAGTAGATTCTTTTTAAACACTTGCATGTGAATACTAACAATGTCTTCAATAAAAAATTATCATTTTCATTGTACCTCTCATAATATTTAGGCAATTGATTCAAATTTCCTTGATTGACTATACTCTTTTCCAACATCCTTAGATTAATTTTCCAAAGTTGTCTCAAGGTTGGGTTATCTTCTATTTTCTTCTCTTCAATCTTCTTTTCTTCTTTCTTCTCTACTTTTTTCTTCTCCACGCCAATCCTCTCCCTTTTAGGAGGTGAGTTTTGTTTAGAGGACCTTGTCCTTCTCATGGGAATCTCTTATGCCTTCACTATCTCAGTCATGCTTATTCTTTGCGATATCCTCTTAGGTTGTGTAGGAGTGGTATCAGGTACATCAACCACAATAGGAGGTGAGTCAGCAACTTCTATAGCTTTAGGAAGTGGAAGGGCTGCAGGAGAAATGCTCGCTAATCTATAATATCCTTCTGTTATCTTCTTCCTAACCTCTTTCATCTCATCTCTATTTATACTTGCCTTCTCTACAATATTATAAACCATTTTCTCAATCTTTCTTTTTCTTTTTGCCCTAGTTTATTCATCTCTGATTTTGGAAGACTTTTCTTCATAAGTTCCCCATCTTTCTTTTGAAGAATCAATCTTGGAAGATATAACATGTTCTACTTTCATAGTAAGTGTATACACCCTAAAATGGTCGCTTAGACTTTGGGCCCCATTTCTCAATTTATCAAATCCCTGAATCAATATTTTCAAATATCAACAATATCAATTATATCAATTTCCTTGATCAAATCATAATCAATTCAATATTTCCTAAGGTTTAAGCCTTATTTATTTTAAAAGAGAAAAAATAAAAATAAAAATTATCTTATTTAATTAAGAGAACATGCTCTCTTTTAATTAATTAAAAATCTCTTTTAATTAAATAATAAAATCACTTTATCCTAAGCCTTTATTTAATTAAAAGTAATTTCCTCCTCTTTTATTTAAAT
>MU225495.1:2245007-2256557 GCA_018584345.1 Thuja plicata | reverse complement strand
TGGCATTCTTGCCCTTGTCTTCATTGAATCTCCCATTGCATGGTTTACTAGCAAGGTTATAGGTTTAATAGCTCTAGCTGAGAGCATTCTAAAAACCCTTGCACTCCATGCCTAGGGAGTTATGGATCGATTTTTGAGACCTCATTCTTGAGTGTTCTTGAATGTAAGGATTCATAGAAGTGTGATACAATTATAGCACACAGTAAGAACCTCTGCACTAACCTCATAACCCATAGGGTAACTCCACTTATTTCTAGGTTCAATTGCCTAGAAGCATACACAATGAGTTTTAACCATGAAACATATCATATCTTTGTAATTATCTACTATTGCCTCAGGAATTCTCATTCTTTCCTTTATTTCATTTGAATAATCTTAAACATGCCAAATAGTTCTCCATCCACCCATTTACTATTTTATCTTCTATAACTGTTAGTCACTTGAATACCTATGGGTTCGTTGTCTTTCCATGCCCTAGGGTGCATTCGAGGAAACTTATGAACTATATGAGTATAGATATGTATCATTAGTGATCCAAACCTAAATGATTTTGATTTGTATCACTTGACCTGCTTAACATTCTCTAGGAATTTATGTCTTTGTACTTCACACAAGTTGTATTTCACATTTTCCTTCATCATTTTATAAGCTATCAAGATAACACCCGCGAAAATGGAATTAGGTCGACTGTTGTAATGAAGTTTGTACCCAAAAACCATAAAAATCATTCTCGCATCTTGCTAAAAGATGTCAGAAATAGTCATTTCTCTCTTGTCCCAATTAGATTGTGTTAGGGTTTTGACTTGTTTCATTTTGTTCTTCTCCACAATAGGGATAATGCCAATATTATCCAACTTAGTCATTTTTACCCTATTTTCATGTCCATTCAATTGGTGACAATTGCTAACCTATTTACTAAGTGAACTTGCTAAAATACCCAAGATTGAAAATTATTATATGATCTGGATTAAATTTGAGTTCATTTTTTGAAGCTAAGTTGAAAGTACATGAAAAGGAAAGAAAATAAAATCAGCTATCCAATTAAATACATATACTGGATCATATACAAAATTTAAGCATGAATGACATGTATGTGTAGAAAGGAAAGTAAAGAAAATAAGAAGAGCTCACACAAGCCATGATCATAGCCAAACCTTAAATATTTTATGGGTACATATATAGATGCATAAGTGAGGCATAAGAAGATAAATGGATACAAGTCATTTCCTGTTAAAAGGAAGAATTTTGAGTCCATTCCAACTCCCGTACTGCTTCAGTACCTGCAATGATGAAAATGGGATTATATTATGAAGACCTAAGCAATAACTGATATCCAATGACCTATCTATATCTACAGTCACACATTTCCATACATAATCATGAGCTATCAAAATATGATCCATGTTCAAGGAAGGTGTAGACTCAAATGATGTAGAAAGAGGAAAAGTATCATGTTTTACTTAACTTATTTGTTCCATTTGCAGGTGCAGAAGAATCTGTGACATTGTATTTATATGCAATAAATGCCCTTGATTAGACAATGGGAAGCCTTCAAGGGAAGCCATCACAAGCCACCTTTGAAGGACAACTATTCTCCAAGAAAAAAATACTTAGGAAGATCTTGCATTCCCCAAAGTACAATGAATGGTGTTTCTATGAAAAGTGGGAAGAACCAAGAGGCCTCCTAAGAGGCCCTTGGAAAAACCCAATTTATAGGATAAGAACACTCATCATCAAGTGCCAAGCCCTCACACTACCACACATTGGAACTTTGAAGGGTATTAGAGGCTCCATTTCCATGGATCTTTTGATTCCCTCACAACCCCAAGGAGGAGCACTGATCCAAAAAAGGGACAATCAATGGAGCACTAGTATCCAATGGAAAATTCAAGAGAATAGGAGATCAACTGCTATGCATCATTTAGAAGGAGCTATAATCCTTTACCAAAAGTTCAGTATGTAGTGAAAAGAGCATAGTATGGACATATCTAGGTGCATCTTTCCACCATGAGCATAGAAGGTATGATCAAGAGTGCATAACATTAAGCCTTCTCTTTTCCAAAACAATGATCTATAAATACATGCACAAGATGTAAAAGGACACTATCTAGGTCACCTCTTAATAGAGATAAACATCACAATGAGAGGTATGAGATGATCACCATTCAAGAAGTGATTCCATGAAAAAGAGAAAAAAAATCATTTCTATATCATTCAAGGAGAAAAATGGAGGGCATGCCATACAACAATCATCCATCATGACAGAGATATCAAATAAAATAATGGAGGTACAACACCATGCCATAATATTTCAGAGAATGGAGGTACATCACCTTGCCATAAATTTTCAATATGGAAATCATACATTCATGTTTACCATGGTGCTAGAAATAATGATTATATAACAGTTTAAAGAGTGAAAACAACATTAAGAATGATCCAAGAACTTCAATGGAATAGAGCGCAATGATTCCAAATGAATCACAGATAACAACTCCATTTCAAGAGAAAAAGGTAAAAAAACATTTTCATGACTATAGTAATGCATGTATAATGTAAAGAATACAAAATCATCATGATGAAATAGCTCTTGAAGTGATCAAGGACAAAATAGAAATGAAACAACATGATGTCTTCAACATTCATGCAAATGATTACCCAAGCAAAGTTATTTACATATCCCAAAAGATGGACAACATTTGCACATGCATATCTCAAAAAATCTAATCCAAATGTAGAATCATAAAAAATTAATAGAGGAATGATCCAGTTGCATGTGTAATCTTAGAAATTTTTTATTTTTATACATCAAAACACCAAGCACATGATGCATTTTCATATGGAGAAAAAGTAGAAATGATGCCCTAAGTTGTGGGCTCCAAAAGAATGAGAAAATATAGTCCATAGCCAATGACCATGAAGAAAACAAAAACTATTATAAGCCAAGCCTCATGCTATGGAGGAAAAACTAGAAATAAAGCTTCCAAATCAATTCAAAGGATTAAGAGAACAGCAACAAGCCGCGACCAAAGATCAAAACAACAAGCTTTGCATATGGAAAAGAAGTAAACACTGATCCACCTACCACCATTCAAAGAGAGTTTTAACTTTCCACTTATCTAATCCAATACAAAAAGCAAACCTTGGTCACAAATGGAAACATTCCCCAAATTTCGTGGCATCTTACCTAATAAAGTGCAGTAAAGCTCAAGCTCTTCTCTAATGCAAAAGTAGCATAAAGATAAAAAAGGCTGATTGGGATGGGTTTTCAAAACAAAAGGTAAAAGGGGATATTTTTTAAATTTTATTTTATAAACATAATATTTTAGAGGTGGGGTAAGTTATAATGTTATTTCATATTATTGTTAGGGGTTTTTAAAATTTTCCTAATTAAAGGGAATAAAAAAGAAAATGGAGACTTTAAAAAATTGAAAATATTCAAGAAATTCATTTTTATAAAAGGAAAAATTGGAGATGTAAACATATACACCTAAGTCCTAAGTGTTATTTTTGCAATTTGATAATGTGACCCCTAAACACCTAGTTTTTATTACTATAATATCAATCTTTTATTAGGGGTCATTATTAAAAATGAGATGTTTAAAATGTAAAATTATGCATCTTTATTATTGTAAAATATTTGACAAGTGATATTTAATAAATCAACTTGTTCAAATATTACCTACCCAATGCATGATTAGAGGAATTAGGTGAGATTTGATTTTGGAAGAGAAAGGATTTCTAAAGATTAAATTCTGAAAATCTATTGATGTCACCACCTTTTAGGGGAGGTTAGGTCACCTACTTTTGAACAACATATCCCATGGACCTAAAATGCAGATTTTGTCAAAAATTCTTTCTCCTTTTAGTTCCAAATTTGGTGGAGACAGTCATGGGATCCCAGATTTCTTGGAGATGTAGTTTCCTACCCCTCAGCTATTTATACCTCTCACATTTGGTGATAGAGGCATTTCTTGCATCCTATCTCACTCTGAGATATGCATGTTTGTAGCTCTTGGGGAAGAAAATTGTGCCTTGGCTCCTTTTGATTGAATGTAGAGTGTAATTCCCCACCAGGGAACCCAGGAGAACTTAACCTAAAACATGACACTAAGTTTACAAAATAATTTTTTCTTAAATGTTTACAAACAATAATGATAACAATGCAGAAGCAACATAATAAAGTACATGGCATACATGAAATAAAACTCACACAGGATTAACATTTCTCGAGGGTTCCTTGAAATAGAATTACTTAAACAAACTAATCTATGATTACATCAATAAAGAACTGACATAAAGGTTACATAATCTGAAACCCATAACATACATCTCATAATAAATGATTACATATACATCCGATACCATAAGGTATACTACCTAATCAACTTCCACTGCACAAGTCGCAGGGTATGTAATAATACATAATAATCAATACAATGCATCCTCCAAAGGATGATAACCAATATATACATATGGTACAATACACATCTCAGGTAACTGGTCAAGTCTCCAAAAGACTAGGAAGCTAAAACTACAACAAGGACCATCCAAGTATGAAGAACAATCCGTTGAAATCTCAATGGTAATAAGAATCACTACCACCCGACCATGTGGAACCAGAGGTTCACTCCCACCGTGCTGAGGAGATAGTAACAAGCCCATCACACAGGGGTATACAACAACAATGCAATCAAGGTATACATGACCTCATACTCAAATACATAGGAAGATCCTAGAAGCAATTTAAATAATAACAAGTAATACTAAACAACACCAAAGGTAACTGACACATGTATGATAACCTAAGCTATATATAGGGAAGTGTCATCACATAAGCCCAACCTTGAAGGTAACCCTAGTAGTACCTCTTGACTCTGGCCTCCAAGTGACACTATGTGGCTCAGTGATCCTTTCGCGAAGACAAGGATCTCAACTCCCATCCTATCATGCGACAGTATTCAAGGCATGGGTAGAGACTCAGAAATCTTATTAGTTAATTTTAAACCCCTTTAATGTATCATATTTTCACTTGTTAAGTAACTTGCCAATGGGTTTACCTAGTAACCGCTTAGGGTCCTAGACCCCCATTGCAAGCCACCTCCCCACTGTACACTTAGTTAACCTACCTGGGCTCAAGATCAACACATGAAGATATCCATAATCACAAATCCCATCCTTCTTATTCAGGAGCACATAGGTTCTTCAAATAACCAAGAAATAACCACAGTACCCTCATGAGACCATAAAGCACATCATAACTGAATTTAGGTTAGGTTTAGGAAATCAGGACCATGACATCAACATATAAACAAAAACTCACTTCATAATAACATCATACAGAAAGTACAATCCCAAAACCTCTGGTTTTAAGTCCTAGGGTCATCTAACCCAACATATACCCGAAAGCATGATAACATAGGAGAACATTCAATTCATAAAAATATGCACCCAAAGCACATCATAGTGCAATAATCCATATTCAGAATGCACCAAATCAAATATAATATTAACATAGGAATGAACAAATTTATAATTCCTAATCATGCAAATTCATTCATTCATTAAAAATTACTATCGAGACATAATTAAATATACCAGATTGATAAAACATTAACATTTCCTAAAGATCTATTTATAAATACATCTAAGAAATAATTACCAATTTTTAGTTATAATTACAAAATTATAAAAATATAATTAAATAAATTTTATATGATAAATTCTCCTTGAAATAAATACCTCATTAATTTTAATAATTAATTCTTTAAAATAATTCCTCTTTAATAATCGCTCAATCATAAAACCTTAAATATCCTATCAGTCACACTAAGGTTTTAACAACATATTTTAAATTGAGCATTAAATAACTAAATAAGAATAAATACATATACATCTATTTATTTAAATAAAAAAACTAAAACATATTTAAAATATAAATTAATAAATATACAAATATATATAAATATAGTTTATATATAAATACATATATGCAAACTAAATTAAATATCATCTACACACCTAACACATAAATAAATAAATTTAACTAATCTAAAAATAAAAATTAACAATAATAATAAAAACTATATAAAAATGAATCACATTTTTTAAAGTTTTGAAATGCATTAAAACAAAAAAAATAAATTAATAAACAAATGTATTGGGGGGGGGTCCCCGTGGCCCCCACCCCTTCATTCTCACCCCCACCAACTCCCTTACGGGAGTACCCGCCGGCAGACCTGCCATGCGGCGGCAGGGTCCCTGCCGTAAAGGCAGGCCCTGCCTCCCACAGCAGGGGACTGTCGTGCGGTCCCCGCTGGATGAGGGGATAGGGGGTGTGGTGGCCCCCGCCACCCACCCTCCAATGTTTTTTTTAATTTAAAATAAACATGTTGCGGGTAGGTTTTAATTATTATCTTTTCTTTATAATTTTAAAACATGCAATTTGCATAAAGCAAAAGCCACTTTAGTTTAATTTTTTTTTTCTAATAAGTTTATTTCCGAAAACGGAAATTAAAATATCATGTATATTTTTTTTGTCTTATTCTTTTAGACTCGTGAAATTTTTTTTTTTTTTACCTCTATATATTTTTCAGAGACCTTATTTTTTTTTTAACAATAAATTTCAAAGAGCAATTTCAAAAAAGGGGGGGATTTTTTTTTTAAACAATATATAGTTAAACTATAGTCTAGGTTAACTTTTTTTTTTCTAGGAGATCCATAGGGAATTTTCCAATAAAATTTTGACAGCACTTCCGTACTATATTAATATATATTTTTCTTTGAAATTCAGGGATCTAGGTTTCCATAAGCACATATTTCAACAATAATTTCAAACTAGAAACCTTAATACA
This sequence comes from Thuja plicata, assembly GCA_018584345.1. Taxonomy (NCBI): domain Eukaryota; kingdom Viridiplantae; phylum Streptophyta; class Pinopsida; order Cupressales; family Cupressaceae; genus Thuja; species Thuja plicata. Next base: position 2,249,703 of record MU225495.1, on the reverse strand, counting down.
CTTTTACATTTAATGCTATAAAACAAAACCCCTTTATGCCCACAAGCACAGATCTGGCATGCAAACTTGAATAAAAATACGAAATTGATCTAAGAATATATTTTCCAATTGAAATCAACAAAACCCAAAATAAACAAGCAATGAAGAACCAAACGAGGAATTCTTAGCTTTTCAGATGCATAGAAGACAGGGATCTGAAAAACTAGAATTGACATGAATAAGACCCTATCTTAATAACTGTAGAGGAATACACAATGCAAAATCCAAGCAAGGAGAATTTCAAAATTATGCTCCAAAATCAAGCACACACCAAAGCTTCCAAAAATGCTCCCAAAAACCTATTATGTTCAAATGAGAGAAGAATCCCCCTAATGAGGATCAACTTCCCCTAATTGAGAAAACCTTCATGACAACACATTCAGTTAACTCCTAAAAGGACTCTACCCAAAATTGAAAGAAAATAATAATTAATTCATTAAAATATCTAATTACTTGCACAACTCAACTTTGACTCCTAAATTCAAGTTGAGATCTCTTGAGTTTGAAAATACTTTTTCAACCAAATCTTGCACATGAAATAAATAAAATATTAATTTAAATAGCTTAAATATTTACATCACAATTATCCATGCAACTAAATATTTAATTATTTAATTAAGCATAAAATCTTATTTACTCTAATATTCAATTAAATAAATAACATGATATAACACTCAAATAATCAAATCAAGCACCTGAAACTGAAACATGAAAAATCAAACATGATCAAGGAAGGGAATACGCGAATTCCTATCAACTATACGAATTTGGTAGATGGTAGTCAAAACAGATACTAGTCCACTAACTAGGACAATTTGGTTTAGGATAGGATTTGGACTTGAAAACTATCTCCCCTCTCTTACCAATTAGATTAATGCGATAGGGCAAGCTCACTCCTACTAATTCAGGGAAGACATAGCCTGGTACCTACAAACCTGTCATCACAAAGATGAACATACATGCATATATCATATGGAAAACAATGGTTGAGACTAGGTTATCATGTGGATCTCACTGAATCAAGTAACTACGACTTTGTCCAGATCCACATGATAAACTAGTCTCAACCATTGTTTTCCATATGGTATATGCATGTATGTTTGTCTTTGTGATGACAGGTTTGTAGGTACCAGGCTATGTCTTCCCTGAATTGGTAGGAGTGAGCTTGCCCTATCGCATTAATCTAATTGGTAAGAGAGGGGAGATATTTTTCAGGTCCAAATCCTATCCTAAACCAAATTGTCCTAGTTAGTGGACTAGTATCTGTTTTGACTACCCTTACCAAATTCGTATAGACCAAGCACATCAAATAGTAATGCAAAATATACAATGATCAATGTGCATATAAATCTAAGGTCGGTATTGGTAGAAAACCATAATCGAAATGAAATCCTAACATATACATAAGCATCATAAAATAACCATAAATCACATATACAAAAATGATACAACATGATAATTATGGATCAAGAATACACCAAAATGTAATACATAAATATCATCTAAATTATCTGAATAAATCCACACATACATCAAAATACCTAAAAGAGTTTGGCATCCACAAACTGAAAAGAAACCTAAGAGGTGGGTATTACATCCTCCTCCCCTAAAACTAGGCTTACTCCTAGAAGCCTAAAACAAAGATAGAGATAACACTCTCTCATCACAAAACATCTAATCCAAGTCCTAAAAGACTCAAAGTGTGGGTCCCATAGGACCCTTCCCAGGTCTCTGATTCAAACACTGAGGATCATTCCCCACTGTAGGAATCTCAAAAATAGCTGATGGACCTCTACTCATAGCACCACTCACAGGAGCATACTTTATAGGTGGAGGACCATCAAACACTACATACGCTCCATGAGACATACCAACATTACCCACTATAGGCTCAGAAGCTATTGGCCTCTGTCCTAAGGACTACGGTGCACACTGAGGACGATTGACAACAAAATGTCCAAACTATCCACAAGTGAAGAAAGCTCCCTTGCTACCACCTTCTCTAACTGAAGATGCTCTAGACTGCTGAACATTGCCCCTACTAATATCCTGATACACACTTTGTGCTAGCTGAACCGACTGATTGCGCTTGTTGCGTTGAATTTCATGAAAGTTCCTAATCCGAGGACCACTAAAAGAAGAAGGATTTTTTCCTCCCCGTTGATGAGACTGATTATCGTTTGGAATGGTAGAAGGACCTCTCAAATTCCCAGCTCCTTGAGAATGATTACCTCTGACAACAGAAGTAGGTGCTCTCAAGTGTACTCCTGAATGACCACCATAGCCCAATGCTAGATTCTCCTCTTCAAGGGTATCTTTAATAACCACTTATCTGAGGTTTGTAGGCTCAAAGAGTCTAACTTCCCCAATGATGTGTTCATTTATCCCCCTAACAAAGTGTTTAACCATAAGGGCCGAATCCTGACCATATCCAGCATAATACTTGAGCTCGAAGAATCGACGCTCATAGTCAACCACTGATAGGGTCAACTGCCTCAAGTTGTGGAACTCATCAGCCCTCTATTGTCTCCACTGATCAGAGAGGAATCTCTCTCTAAAATTCTCAAGGAAGAGTTCCCATGTAATGGTGTCCATCTAAAGACTCAGCTTCTTCTCCCCTATCTTCCACCATATCACTACAAAATTGGAGAGTTGCATTACTGCACACCTAGCTTTAGTATTGCTACTAAAGGGATGCATAGCAAAAATCCTCTCTAATGCAATAAGCCAAGTCTCAGCTTCAAATCCTGTTCCTTTCCCATCAAAGGTAATAGGTGGAAATCTCATGAGATCCCTCATGTGGTTCGCTGCAACAACCTCAGGATCCACTGCAATAGTCCTCCTTGGAGGGCTCCTAGATCTCTCCCTCGCCACTCTACCCTACTTAGGAATATGATTCACTAACTCCTGCAACAACTGCCTAATACCTGGCACCTCTGAACCAGCCTGACACTCTTCCCTCTGCTCATCTTTGTTATCTCAATGAACACTCATGGAAGGACTGTGGTCCCTACCCCTTCCACGGCCAACCTTTCAGACTCTACCACAACCTCTAGTGGATCTAGATTCAGGCATGATTCTTGAATCAACCAGAGAATCAAACCATAACTTAGAACCAACATCAAACCCAATAACATCAAAAGAAGTCAATAATCATAAAGCAATGGTTTTAAATACATCAGAGTTTTATGTCTATGTTTGTTTCAATTTTTGAAATCAAAAGAAAAATAATGGGCATACATGTTTCCCAGAGCTCCCAACATAGAAACATGGGCTCTGATACCAAGTCTAATGCCCCACCAGGGAACCCAAGAGAACTTAACCTAAAACATGACACTAAGTTTACATAATACTTTTTTCTTAAATGTCTACAAACAATAATGATAACAATGCGAAGAAACATAATAAAGTACATGACATACATGAAATACAACTCACACAAGATTAACATTTCTCGAGGGTTCCTTGACATAGAATTACTTAAACAAACTAATCTATGATTACAACAATAAAGAACTAACATTAAATTTACATAATCTGAAACCCATAACATACATCTCATAATAAATGATTACATATATATCTGATACCATAAGGTATACTACCTAATCAACATCCACTGCACAAGTTGCAGGGTATGTAATAATACATAATAATCAATACAATGCATCCTCCAAAGAATGATAACCAATATATACATATGGTACAATACATATCTCAGGTAACTAATCAAGTCTCCAAAAGACTAGGAAGCTGAAAACATCCAAGCATGAAGAAAAATCTGTCAAAATCTCAATGGTAATAAGAATCACTACCACCCAACCACATGGAACCAGAGGTCCACTCCCACCGTACCGAGGAGATAGTAACAGGCCCATCACACGGGGGTATACAACAAGAATGCAATCAAGGTATACACAACCTCATACTCAAATGCATAGGAAGATCCTAGAAGCAATTTAAACCATAACAAAGAATACTAAACAACACCAAAGGTAACTGACACACGTAGCATAACCTAAGATGTATATAGGGAAGTGTTATCACATAAGCCCAACCTTGAAGGTAACCCTAGTAGTACCTCTTGACTTTGGCCTCCAAGTGACACTATGTGGCTCAGTGATCCTTTCGCGAAGACAAGGATCCCAACTCCCATCCTATCATGCGACAACATTCAAGGCATGGGTAGAGACTCAGACATCTTATTAGTTCATTTTAAACCCCTTTAATGTATCATATTTTCACTTATTAAGTAACTTACCAATGGATTTACCTAGTAACCGCCTAGGGTCCTGGACCCCCATTGCAAGCCACCTCCCCACTATACACTTAGTTAAGCTACCTAGGCTCAAGATCAACACATGAAGATATACATAATCACAAATTGCATCCTGCTCATTCAGGAGCACATAGGTTCTTCAAATAACCAAGCAATAACCACAGTACCCTCATGAGACCATAAAGCACATCATAACTGAATTCAGGTTAGGTTTAGGAAATCAGGACCATGTGGTGCAGGAGCACCCTTGAGATGCCATCAAATATGGTGGTCTCTTGTCTTTTTGGTGTGTTAGTGTGTGTAAGACCCTCTAGTAGGGCATTGTAAATACATAAGGTCATGTTGACCAAGAGTAGTTTAGATAGGTTTCATTTTATG
>MU225495.1:2205620-2220145 GCA_018584345.1 Thuja plicata | reverse complement strand
TGGATTTGAATGGATGCCTCTTGCATACAAATCTCTTCCTCTCTGCTATATCAAACACAACTGGGGTTTCCATACTTACTTGGAACTTGCTTAAGTAGGGTTTCACAAAATTTTGAAATGGCATGACTGCTAGGGTTTCATTCCAAACTTCTTATCCATTCGCTTAACTGCCAAATTTGTTATGCTTCTGTGACTTGATGACTAGTGCTCCAATTCTCTCCAAATTCTATGCTCTCAAATGCAAGTGTGAAGAAGATTGAACACTTACTTTCTTTTATATAATCTACCACATTTAATGTTTGCAACCATACGCAAATTAAGCAGAGATTTTGAAACTTAGATCCCGATGCATTTTAGACAGTGCGTGAATGCATATAGCAATATTATGTGCTTGAAACCGTGAATTCATAGGTGCATAATCAAAGGTGAGTATACGAACCACGCAGGGGTCCTAAGCTAGAATAGCTCCCCCTAAGACCAAGAAGGTCTATTCAAGCAGAAGTAGAGGGTGCATCCACTATAGATGCATCAACTACTTTGTCAACATCATTGTCCTTCTTTACTTCAACCCAAATTTTGCTTGAATATTCATTTTCTTGAACAAAATTAAGTTCTCCTTTCTCTTCAAATAGTGACTTCTTAGGATCCTCTTGCTTTTGAGTTTTGGATCTACAAAACTTTGAGATGTGTCCAGCCTTTCCACATGTGTGACAAATGATAGGAGGTCTGATGCTCTTGTTCATCATGCTACATTGCTTTTCTATGTGTCCATTGTAGTTGCATATTTGACATGTAGTGTTCTGCAGATTCCTTTGAGGTTGATTTCTCTTATTGTTTTGATTCATTCTTCTTTGATTATGTTGTGACTGATTTCTTTGATTTATTCTGCAATGTATAGCCCTATGACCAAATTTGTTATAGGAGAAACAATAGCCATTAAAAGGTCTTACCTCTTTGCAATCTCTTGCCAAATGACCATGTTTTTTACATGCATAACAAGTTCTGTTAACTTGCTTGATTTCCCCTTTAGGTGGATCTATTTTAATCTCTTCAATATTTTCTTCTTTCTTTGCTTCTGAAGATTCTTCATGAGGTTTCTTTCTTTCTTGCAACGAATTGACTTCAATTTGTGCTATACTGAATCCAAGACCAGTAGTGTCGCCTTTTTGCTTTTGTGCATTGAGCTAAGATTGAAGTGAATCAGAACTTGTGTGAAGTTTATCAATCTTATCCTTTGCTTCTGTTAAATCAGATTCCAACTTCTTCTTTATCTTTTCCAATTCCAGGACTTTAGTGTTTGCTTTCAAGAGTTCATCATCTAGTTGTTTGCTTTCTTTGATCTTTTCTTCAATAGCAATTTGGCTGTCTGTGAGCTGTTCATCCATATTTTCAATTTTATCTTTCAGAGACATATTCTCTTCATTGATCTTTTTGATCATTTTCCCTAAATCACTTGTAGAACAATCTTTCAAATCTTTTCTTAATTTCTTGATAAGAATTGGTGAGCCATCAACTTTCACTCTAAGTTCTTCATTTTCTTTTTAGATCCATCAAGATCTTTGAGAGCTGCTTCAAGATTCTTTTTCAAATGTTTTCCTTCTGCTGAGTCCATGATCTCCTCAAGTGGTTAAACTTATTTGCTGAGGACTAGAGCTTTGATACCAATTGTTGGAAACACTGAGAGGGGGGGATGAATCAGTGTTTTTTTATTAATTACTTTTCAGAAACTTAAACATAAATCAAACATACATAGAATGAAGCTTAACATAAGAACTCATAACACATGATATGATTATGGGGAAACCTTGATCAGAGGAAAACCCTGATGGGAATTAGTACCCATAAATATTTTACTAGGTATAATGAACCTGTTAGAGTTCCTTTGCCCTGTTAGAACTAGTCTTTACAATATGAGTACAATGACCTGGTTAAAGGTCTAACCCTGTTAGGAGTCTCTTACAAAACCCTGTTAAAGGTATATGGATCACTACCTAGGCTCACTGCTCAATAGGATGAAGGCTACAACCTTCTGAAAGGTGATATACACTATATCAAAATGAATTGTTGTGATGACATTGTTGTCTGATCATTTCCATGTATGTGTGAATGCTCTTACTCTCTTAAAGAGCTATATCATATACTGGCTTCATTGTACTACACTTATGTATCTTCCTCTTACATAATAATCGATGCTTATAACATAACTTTACATTACATACTTATATGTTTATATCCAAATAGGCGCGACCCAAAACAAAACACTAGTCGGCCCTAAAACAAAATATACAATGCTTCCAAACAAGTCGGCTCAAGCGTGTTTACTACAATGTTAATTAAATCATTACAAACATAGAACCAAAGGTGCTTAGCTATTACATTACAAAATAATTCACGCTGATTAAAATAGTAGTCGGCTTCCATGCTCTATCTTCTGGACTGTTGGTCTACTGATCTACCTGTAACTTTGTCATACTGTTGTTCTATACTATGCGTGTCTGGATGTAGCATGTAAGTGTGTCATACAACATATATCTGAATGTGCATACGCTGATTTGATCTCTTGCACGTGCACTGATCTATTGATTGCTGAGTATCTCTGTCTGCCCTATTTTCCATACTTAGTCATTTTGTCTTTCATGATAGAAACTAAACATGACTTTGTTGCCATGATGACAACACAAAATGAGTCATGCATCCTCAGGAAGTCAACTTGCCAACAAAATAAACTATAAAGAAAAGGACTAGCCAACCCTACAATCCTAATATTCCTAGTACCTCTAGGGATCTTGTTCTGGTACCATAGAACAATATGGCACAAGATTATGAATTGGTTTTCCCATGCAACCAACAACACAATAAAGGTGTTTTTATCAATAGATTTGGCCAATCCCTTGTGGTACAGAACAATGTTATGACTCCCTAGAAGGTGCCAAAGGAACCTCAGGTTCAACTAAATTAGCCAGGTTTCCCAAATGAACATAGTACACCTGATATGGATCTCATGAATTGGAAGAGAGAGGAATTATTTGGGGTTAACATTCCCCTAGTGATAATCATATCTATGTCCTAGTTTCAGCTAACACAAGCTCTAAGAAGAGGGCCATGAATGTAGAGCAATCAACTTCTACAAGTTATTAGACCCCAGTTGTGGTTTCATAGCCTAAAGATGTTCAAATGTTTCCTCGGGGACAACTTGTATCAGCCAAGGAGCTTGTGAAGACAGTGGCACAGCCTGTTCTACCACAACTAGATGCTTCTATGAGAAATAGAAAGTCAAAGGTAAGCTTGGTTTCCTTTAATATTACATAAGAAATGAAGAAAAATTCTATAAGTGTACACACCGTAGATACTTTAACCATTCCTAGGAAAAATAAATTAATGTTTGATGCTTTGTATAAGATTTCATTGACTGATAAGGATGTTTTGGAGAAACCTATGGTTCTGATTGATTATGTGTCTCAAAAAGATCAGCAAAGTACAAAAGCTAGCTTGCAGCCCATGAATAATCGATAGACTCCACAGGTCAAACCTCCTCCTTTCTATGTAACTCTTATCATTGGAAAGTTCTTGGTGCATAAATGTATAATTAACTCAGGGGCAAGTAGTTTAGTCATACCTAAGTAGTTAGCTGACACCTTAGGGTTATCTTATGAGCCTATGGATAGGCATGTTATCCAATTAGATAGATCATCAGTCAACACAGTTGGAGTAATAAAGAACCTGAGTCTCACATTGGATGAATGTCCTAATTTCTCCATCCATCAGGATGTCTATGTTAGTGACCTTCCACCTTACTTTTCCATTTTCCTTAGCAGAGACTTTACAGCTATGTTGGGTGGATACCTTTCATAAGATTGGTCTCATTTGTATTTCAAAACTAGGTATGGTACAAGGATCATAATCAAATTAGAATACTTTGCCAAAGATCATGTGGAGACCTATAAATTTAGTCCCATTAATGCCAATCTAACATTCCATGAACAAGAGCTTTTCATCTCAGAACCAGAGACCCCTACTAAAAATATCCCAGACATCACTTTGGATGAATGAGCAGAGGAGAACGTAGAGAATGATCCCTTTAGGAACACAAAGGTGTCTAGCATAGGAATGTATATCATCCACGAGAATAATTTTGTTATCCCAAACTTGATAAAGAATGAGGATAAGACCCCATAATAGAAATAGAATGATCTATGGCAACTATTGATGCAAAGTGGATAGCCAGAAGTCCCAAAAAGACAATTTAAAGCTTCAAATATTCAAACTCAAGAGATACACCACAAACTAGGTGTTCTAAAAGGAAATGTACCTCTACACTTATCACAAGTTTAGAAATGAATTTTTACCAGATTATCACAACCTATTCCCAACAAGGCAACCTAATCACTAGGTTCTACCAAGTCTTCAATCCAGCTCCAAATGGTTGGTCACTAAGCACTTACACCAAACTTTCAACAACTCCCCATAAAATGACTCCAAGGACCAGGGGTGACCTATGCTCAAGTATTTGGTCTATTTAGGTCCCTAAGACAAGAATCAAGTGCTTCTACTCACCATGTACATTGATTTGATCATGGTTGCTATGTTAAGCCTTTCCTAGGCTTGTAGCCTTTTTATATAGAAATTTGGACTTAGTTTGAAAGTATTCAACATAACCCTCTAAAATTAATAGGGAGTCAAGTACCCTTTATGGCCAAAGGGATTATACTTAAGCACCAAAACATGGAAATGAAAGGAAGATAGGATGACACCCAATTTCGATAAGGTAATTAGGCTTAATTAGGTCTGTAGTTGCACTACAAGTGCTACTTCCTAGAAAAAAAATCCAAAACAACACTTGGATCATGTGAGGGCATACATAAGGACCTTACACACCAATTTAGATGTCTTGGTGAATCCCCAAAGGAAAGTTATGTGGATTGTCCTCAATCACTTGATTGGTGCACACATGGACATGTACACCTAGGGCCTCATGGAAAACCCATCTCCCTGCAAGTTACCAATCCAAACCTGTATAATATTGAAGGAAATTTTCAATAGATGATTTCCTCCAAGGTTCATTGGATTCCCATGGTGGAAACAAGAAATATGCACAAGTTGTTATGAAACCCTTATTTAGGGCCTACTAACGAGGCAGCAAGAATGAAAATACAATAACTTTAAAAGTACAGAGGTTTAGGACATGAGGCAAAATGAAAAAGGAAGCTACTTCATAAGGCTATCTTAATCTTTCATACTTTCCTTCCCAAAATTTTGTACCTATCTGTACCAAATGACTGTTCCACAAATTTTCAGGATAATGGTGATCTTTAATCATTTTTATGCCAAAATTACATCAGTACTCCTACCACACGCCTACAAGGGATTTTTTAGGCATTCCCAAAGGTTACATCCAGTTTTCAAACCAAATAGTCATTTAGGAATGGTTTTTACAATTTTCTTTGTGGAAGATTTGTGACAGTCTCCTCCATCCTCCTCACTTTGTGGATCCTGCACATTTGTCATATCTGAAACACATTTATAAGGGGTGAGATAAGAAACATTAAATATAGGAGAGATCAATAAGTTAGGAGGAAGATATATTTCATAGGCATTTTCACCCATCTTATTGAGAATGGTGCATGGCCCAACTTTATTCATATGTAGCTTTGAATATTTTCCCTTAGGTAGTCTCTCTTTCCTTAGGTATGCCCATACCTTATCTCCAATTTGGAAATGAATCTCTCTTCTTTTCTTATCTACTTGTGCTTTGTATTTTATGGTGGACTTCTACAATGTTTCTTTCACTTCTGCCTGCACTTTAGTGATCAGTTTTTCCAATTCTTCACCTTGTGCACTAACTCTGAAATCAGAAGGTAATTCCACCAAATCTAATGGACCTTTTGGGTGAAGTCCATAAATAGTTTGAAAAGGTTTTTTTCCAGTGGATTTGTTCATTGAATCATTGAATGCAAACTTTTCTTGAGGTAGGATCATGTCCCAACTTTCAGAATGTCGTTTAGTCAGACATCTTAGGAGGTTGCCAAGTGACATATTTACCACTTCAGTTTTCCCATCAGTTTGTGGGTGATAGGTAGAGCTATAGGTCAGATTTCTGCCAAGCTTTTTGAAAAGAGTCCTCCAAAAATGTCCTTGAAATTTAACATCTCTATCTGAAACTATTGTTTGAGGTAATCCATGAATTTTGACTACTTCTTTGAAGAAGAGATTTTCTATGTGAGATGCATCATTTATGCTTTTATAGGGAACAAAGTGGACCATCTTGCTAGATCTATCCACTATGACAAATACACTGTCAAAACCCTATTTGGTTCTAGGTAAACCCATTACAAAATCTATTGAAATTGATTCCCATGGCCTAGTGGAAATCGGTAAAGGCTGGTATAGTCCTTGATTAGTAGATACACCTTTGGATTGCTGACAAATAGTACAAGTTTCTATGAATTTCTTAACTTCATTTCCCATTTTTGGCCAAAAGTAACTCCTCTTTACTAGGTCTATTGTTTTGTCTATTCCAAAATGACCTCCTAAGCCACCAAAGTATTTTTCTTTTATGATATTTTCTCTCATGGAACTTCTAGGTATGTATAATTGAGCCCCTTTGAACAAGAGTCCATTCTGAATTAGAAAATTAGAAAAATCAGTATGATATTTCCCTATCATTTTGGTGCATACCTCAAAAATTTCTCCAAAGTCTAGATCATCTGCATATAGATGTTTTAGTGATTCAATTCCCACACTCTAGAGTTTTACTTCTTCAAACAATCCAACCCTTCTACTTAGGGTATTAGCCACTTTGTTTTCTACCCTTTTCTTGTGCTTAATGTTGAATGTATATACCTACAATTGTTCCATCCATTTGATGTGTTTAACTCCAAGTTTTTCCTAAGTATTTAAGAAATTCAATGCATGATTGTCAGTATAAACAATAAACTCTTTTGGGAGTAAGTAATGCCTCCATTTTTTTAGTGCTTGTACCATTGCATAAAGTTCTAAATCATATGTAGAGTACCTTTTCTTGGAATCATTTAGTTTTTCAAAAAAAAAATGCTATAACCTTACCTTCTTGGCTCAAGACTGCACCAATTTCCAAGTTACTTGCATCAGTTTCAACAATAAATACCTTATTAAAGTCAGGGAGCACTAGGATTGGATATTGGGACACTCTATTCTTTAGGTATTGGAATGCATCTACAACCTCTTTAGTCCATTCAAATATGATCTTTTTACCACCTTTAATAGTGTCCAACATAGGATCACACACATGACTGAAGTTCTTAATAAATTTCCTATAGAAAGTGGCAAGACCATGAAAACTTCTAACATCACCTTGATTCTTTGGTGGGGGCTAGTTGACAATTGCTTCAACCTTTTCAAGGTCCATTTTTAGGGTGCCTTGTGAAATGACAAACCCTAGGAACACAAGTTCCTACTTCATGAACATGCACCTTTCCAAGTTAATCACTAACTTATGTTGATGGAGTCTCCTCAAAACCTATTAAACATGGTCAAGATGCTCTTCCCTCCTATGACTAAATATTAGAATATCATCAAGATATATAACTACAAATTTTCCAATAAAATCAATAAAGATTTCATTCATGAGTCTCATGAATGTACTTGGGGCATTTCTCAGCCCAAATGGCATCACCAACCACTCAAAAAGGCCTTCAGTTTTTTTAAAAGCCATTTTCCATTCATCTCCTAGTTTTATCCTTATTTGGTGGTATCCTTATTTTAAATCAATTTTTGTGAAGTAACATGCATTTCCCAATTGATCCATAAAATCCTCCATTCTTGGGATATGGAACCTGTATCTTATAGTAATCTTGTTGATGGCTCTACTATCTATACATAATCTCTGTTTACCATCCTTTTTAGGGGCAAGAACAAATGAGACTGCACATGAGCTAAGACTTTTCTATATTAAGCCTTTCTCTAACAGTTCATTGACTTGTTTTGTAATCTCTTCATGTTGAGAAGGTTTCATATTGTATGGAGACTTATTAGGTAAGGAAGAACCAAGTATTAGGTCTATTTGATGATTGATATCTCTTAAGGGACGGAGGCTTGTGGGCAGGTCACTAGAAGTGACATCACTATATTTGTTTAACATTTCCTTAACTTCATTTGGTATGGGATCCTTATCATCATATCTTATGCTATCCTTGGGCTTAGAGATTAGAACAAAAGATTTAGTCTCACATTCCTTCAACACTTGAAACATTTCCTTTTCACCTAAGATGATAATAGTAGGTTCTTTCTCTGTTTTAGCATGAGGCAGGGGATTCATGGTAAAAGTTTCCCCATTCTTGGTGATGGAGTAGGTGTTATTCCTACAATGATGTGTGGCATCCACATCATATTTCCAAGGTCTACCTAGTAAGATGTGGGAAGCATCCATTTACAATACATCACAAAGTACTTTATCTTTGAAATCTGCTATAGAAAATTCTACACATCCTTGTTCAGTTACTAAAGTTTCTTGACCTTTGGTTAGCTAAGAGACATGGTAGGGAAAGGGGTGCAGTTTCTTAGGTAGATTTAGTTTTTGAACCATTTCAAAAGACACTAAATTTTTAGTTGAACCAGAATCTATCAGTATATTACATACCTTTCTATGACATTTGATTTTTGTCCTGAAGAGGTTCTTCCTTTGAGGTGGTTCTTGGTTTTGTGGTACTTGTAGGAAAACTTGTCTCATCATCAGACATTCTCCTTCCTCTGGTTCTAGATCCCTTGGATTGGTGTTGACCTCTTACTTATCCTCTTAAATGAGTTGTGTCCTTCTCTCCCCTTGATTATTGTTATCTATTTTCTCAGGGCATCTCCCTCCATGGTGTCCAAGTTGGTTGTAGTAGTAACATTTCAGAGGTCCATTGCCTCTTCCTGTATTTGTTCTCCCTCTATTGAAGGGTCTCCTTCCTCTCAAGTTTCCTCTGAAATTGTACTCACCATGTTCTTTATCTCCTTGGCCTTGGTTAGGGGTCTTTATTTTTCTACCACTATATTATCCTCTATTCCAAGAGGTACCTCTTCCTCTAAAATTCTTTCCACCATCATTGATTTTTCCTTTACCAAAGTCTTGTTTTCTTTTCCATTTCTCCTCTACCTTTATTTCCATCTGATAACATTTATTTATTGATTTAGGGTTGTGTAGGCTAAGTTCTTCTTGAATGGACACTTTGAGACCATTCATGTATCTTGCTAAATTTTCTTTCTCATTCTCTACTGCATTAGTCTTCATGCATATTTTTAGGAACTCCTCAATGTATGAGACTACATCCATCTCTTTTTTCTTTAGGTTTTTCTTCCTTCTATGGAATTGTACCCCATAATCTTCAGGTACATATGTCTCCTTTATCAATGCTATCATCTTGTTCCATGAAGTGATCACGCTTCTACCATTCTTCAACCTCTCTATTTGGATGAAATTCCACCAAGTTAGGGTTGCTCCCTTCAACTTGGATTTTTCCATCTTTACTCTTTGTTTCTCATAAATTTCTTCACACTCAAAGAAACTTGTCAAAGTCTCAATCCAATCTAAGGCCAAATCTGCATTCATCTCCCCATTGAAAGTTGGTAAGTACAACTTCTCATCCATGGTTCTTCTCCCCATAGACTTTAGGGAATCTATGGGGGGTCTTTGGTATACAGGAATGTTCTCATCCTGATCAAGAGTGTCATCTTCCTCTTCACTCCCTTCTTCCCCATCAGACTTGTCTTCTCTCCCCCTCTCTACCTTCTTCTCAAGTTCTTGAAGCCTCCTAGTCAGGGTTGCATTCATTGCATTTTGTTCTCTCACTATCCTTGCAAGTTCCATGTTTGAAACCCTTGCAGGGATTTCTTCATCCTCAGGAGAAGACAGAGCTCTGATACCACTTGATGCAAAGTGGGCAGCCAAAAGTCCCAAAAAGACAAGTTGAAGCTTCAAATCTTCAAACTCAAGAGATACACCACCAACTAGGTGTTCTTAAAGGAAAGGTGCCTCTAGAATTATCAGAAGTGTATAAATGACTTGTTATTAGGTTATCACAACCTATTCCCAACAAGGCAACCTAATCACTATGCTCTACCAAGTCTTCAATCCAACTCCAAATGGTTGGTCACTAGGCACTTGTTGGTACTCCTAAATTTGGAACAAATTTGGAGTGACCATGTTAACTTTTCAGTCAAGCAAAAGTGAATACCCTTAAAAGATTGTGTGAGAAGGCTCAGTTAGAGTGATTGAAAAAGATGCCCGGATGATTTTCATAAGGTACAAATTGGGAAGAGGCTTTAATGCCTTTCATTTGACATATGTAGTGGGTCCCAGCTCCTAATTTCCAATTCTGACATGTTTAGGGAGTAGTCATTTTGAGGGGGCCACCTAATTCTGCATTTTGCTAAAATATCATTTTGCTGTCCGGAGCCTACTTTGCTTCTGAGTGTCTTACACCCTGTTGAGTTTCATAAGCCATCACTTTGGGAATGTGTTCCATGCATATCAGAGAGCTTATGTTTTAGATCTCAGGTCATTCCAAATCTGTTTAATAAGTTTTCATACTTCCTAAAGTTGGTTTCTCAGAACTGTCTGCATTTTTGTCCTGCCTAGAAATCTGAATAGCCCAGTTTGACACGTTATAAGTTTTGACCAGTTCACCCAATTGAGAAAATTCCTTTTGTACTATGTTCCAGTGGTCACACACTCCATGTTTTCCAGTCTGCAGATTTTTATGAAATCAGATGACAAGTTTTCAAGAACCATTCTGATAGTGATTAACTCTGATTTCCTGTGTTTTCAAGTGCAAAATTGCTAAGTGACCTACTTTGAGATCTTGAAAATCTATACCCGGGTGAACAATTTGGATAATTGAGTTTTGCCTTGTATTGAAAAAATAGGAGTGTACCTACCTAAAGATTTATAGACTCCTACCAATCCATTTATCCACTTTTCCAGAGCCTTTCTGTTTCCAATTTATTAAAGTTTCACTGAAGTGCAGAATTCAGAATTAAATGGCATACTTTGTCCTTTCCCCGTTTGCACCCCATTCAAGGTCAAGCATAATTGAATATGGATTTGCATTATAGACCTAGGAATGAACTCCTCTAAAGATTCCCAAACTTTGACCAATCCGGTAGATCACTTTTCTTTGCCGATTCCGAACCCGATTTCTGCATATTTATTGTGTTTTAGTTCAGAAAGTGTTAAGGTGATATCTTTGCAGATTGGAATCAATTCAGTGGTTTGTTTTCAGAAGAATAAAACTGGGGATTCATGTTCCACATCTGGCATTCAATCAGGCTCTAGAGGTTGAGTTTCTGAAAGATCTTTTTGATGACCCTATGAATGCAGTTTCGGAGGCAGTTTGTTCAGTTTGCAGTGCGGAAAAGATTTAAGTTCACAAAATGGTCATTTTTAGGAAATGATAACTTTCTATCTGAAAGATGTTTTCAAGGTCCGATTGTGGGACCATCTTCATTACATATGAATGTACTACCTAACTTGATGGCAAATTTTCAGAGTGTGATTTTGTCATTTTGCAATGGTCGATAAGAAGGGGATTTATGGTGATTCCGCATTTGTACCTGTGTAGTTTTTTGGAAGGCTAAGTTTGTACTGTAATGTCTAGTGCCTGAAGATGAATTTTCTGAGGTCCTTTTGCCTATGTATTCAATACTATTGAATGAATCTTTTGCTGAATGCCAGAGTCAGATTGTTGGTTTCAATCAGTTTTTAAGGCCGGTCTCACAGGCAGTTGCTATTTATGAAATCAATTTTTAAGAAGTATGGAAAGTTGATTTCTTTTGATTTCCAAACAAATGTTTTGTGATCTAGTGCATCAAAGGTTATGATTAGGATAATTTGAGGATGAAGTGGTTTTCAGAAGTAACAAGGCTCGAACTATGTAGCATGATTTATTACAGTTCAATGATCATCTTATGTGATTAAAGAGACCACTCTGTGTATTAGAGGCTCCCAATTATGATTTGAAACCAAAACACTGCCAAATTTAAATTCAGTGTTTGGACTGATTTTGAAAGCAAATATCAATGAAGTGACAAACACAATGTGAAGTTAGCGCCATATCATGGAAAGGAGGCTGTGCTAATTTGCAGACTGTAAAGTTTAAAGGAGACTTCACAATGTTTTCTTACCCAGGAATCTACGCTGCCAATGGAGGGCATTTCAAACACAATAATTTGCACAGACAATGGTGGATGTTTGCAGATTTTAAAACATTCATTTTAAAGATTAGTTTGCAATCCAGCATGGTCAACTATCTGCGCAAATGAGGAGGATGTAGGATATCAAATTCAAAACAAATTAATGTGATTTCCTGTGCTAGTATTTAGCATGTGGGAGTTTTGTTTAAAACATTAAACAGTATACAACTTTCCCACTAAGGTATGGGCTGCGCAGACAGGGATGGTATTTGCAGTTTTTAAACATTAAAACTGTAACCTTCATGGCATGAAGTCTGCGCAAGTAGTATTGGATGGAAATTGCATATTTTAGAACATTAAAACCAATTTACCTTGCAAACTAACATTACCAGGTGTTCTGCGCAGCATTTGGATGGAAACTCACGCCATGAAGGATGAAAAAATTCACCAATGCTATGCCAATAGCCAGCCAACAGTACATACATGGCATGATAACTATTTAACAGGGTGCCTCAAGTGGTTCGTTGGAGAGCATGCAAATAGAGGTCCACGTTGAGGTTGATTAGAGGCTGTGTAATTTTTGAATGGGGATTTCCAATGCCAAACATCATGTAATCCTACGCAACATGTTACAAGAGACCAATATCATGAAGGCCAGTAGAGTAATACATGGAGGATTTAAAAGGATTGTTTTGTTTTAAATCTGCAAATACAAAACACAGACTAGAGAGGCGACAAAAAATGTAAAGCCAGAAAATGTTTAAATTTCAAATGCATCTGCAGATGTGACTCCACAGAAAGGGGTGCCTAGACCACTGGAAGACATTCATGGTCTTCATTTGCAGAGAAATAACCCCATTAATGAGCAGTTTTCTTCATACTCCCAGCAAAGATGAAAAATAGTGAATTCATATTGTCCCACATTCACTCTGTGGTGGCCTTTTTTGATGTTTATAAGCTAAAAAACTAACTCTCCATGTAAATAAGAGATCCCAGAGGCTCTTGGTGAGCTCCTAGGGGCTGGAGGTCAACTTGCATGAGCTATACATAGTATTTTAGCATGAAATCCAAAAATGGCTTAAAACCATAAGATCTAATATCCCACATTGTTCCCACGGAGGCATTCTGAAGGCTTTATATGCAAAAATGAAAACATAGTAATTTGAATGAAGAGGAAGAGACTATCCACGCGCGCCCAGTCATCTGACCGCCTCAGTTCCATGCCTAAAAATGGAAGAAATCAAATTTTGACAAAAATAGACAGAAGTTGTTGGTCGCATGGTCGCGAGAAGTGCTTGGTCACCCAGTTGCTAGAAGGCTCTGGTCGCCCACTCGGGAGAGAAACTAAAAGTAACCGCTGAAATTCAGAGGCTTGGTGACTAACCGCTAGCGGTTAGTCACGCAGTCGCGAGATATCAAAGTTGACTGCCGAGACTTGGCGACTAATCGCTAGCGGTTAGTCGCGAAGTAGCCAGATGCCAAGGATGACTGTCATGACATAGAGATAGTTGCTGGTCACACAGTCGCGAGATGAGAACAAGCCGCTGGATGCCAGTCACGAGGTCGCCCAGGGTTGACAGTAGAGTTAAAAATTGCTCGCGACTTTGATTTCTTGATTGTCGGATGGTTGCTGGATGTAACTGTGGTTAAAGGTGAGTTGAGATCAGTAAAGGGGCAGTGAATAAGGAGGTGCCACATGTCGATTTCTGGTGACTTCTGGGAAAAGTGGGTAGAAAATAAAGTTTTCAAAGGAAATTTAAATGATATACAGATTTTTTAAAAGGGTAACGTGCATACAAAGAAAAGGTATTTTATTTCAAACTTTATGAAATATGCATTCCTAGGGATTTTTATAAATACATGGGATAATCAGATTTTTCAGAGATTGGGGATAAATCAGATTTTTTCAGGCATGGAAAGGTCAGATTTTGAAGGGGTAAACAAAATCAGATTTGTACAAAGGAAAATAAGACAAAATTCTTATATGTTTTATTGCACAAGTCAGATTTGAAAGAGCTTTCCGGGAGGTTTTTGCAAGCAAATATTTTATCAGATTTTCAAAGATATTTTGCCAAATGAAATCAGATTTGATGGACTTTTCAGTGGGAGAATGAAGGAGATTTAAAAAGGGATAAAATCAGATATTTTCTCAGACAGATAGACTCAGTTATTAATATAATATATCAGATATTTTGAGAAGTAATTGATGCAAATCAAATTTGAGGAGAGACAGGTGTTGGCTAGACATAGTTTTTAGGGTTTCTTCTCTTCTATATCTTTCTTTCTTTTCTCAGTTGTAAGGGTTCCTCTCCTCTGCTCTGTTTTGGGGTTTTTTCCATGCAGGAGTTCAGAACAGGTCCCAATGATGTTGAATATAT